>JAYMTG010000130.1:0-18020 GCA_036897565.1 Pelargonium exstipulatum | reverse complement strand
GCCCGGATCATTATGCGACATCGCCGAAAGTGTGAATGGTCCGGCTTGCTACTTAAAGATCCGGTTCGGGCTAGACTGTTGTCGAGGCCTTAGCTCAACTGACGAGTTCCTTTCTTTTTCTCAGGATAGTTTGGCATTATGTGTCTCTGAGGATCAGATGTGTTTTTTAGGTCGCTTTTCTTGTTTTCTTGTTTCAGCCTAGGTAGGTCGGTTTCTAGTTCTGAATAATTGATCATCATCACCATGATGTACTTTTCCTGTTAGAGATAATATAATACGTTATCTCCGATAAAAAAAAGAAGTGAAATGAAGAATTTCATCTAACTTTGACTTGAACAACTAATATTAGGATAAATATCTTAAATATCAAAATGTGCTTCTTATGATAATGAACTTCACTCATGCTTACGTCCCCTAGGGTCGAGATGGATCAATGGTCAAAACGCTTCTTATCTTAAATATTATAGTGCACTTCTTAAAAAGTCAAAACAACGTCAAAATTGACTGCTTGATTGAAAAATAAACAGGACGTGTCATTTCATTGTTACGTGTATTGATGACATGATCACATATTATTACACGTTGTAACTTGCATGTGTTTGAAACATTTTTTCATTAAAGAGTTTCGAAAGAGAACACAAAGTCCTATTATCTTCCCTTTGTTAGGGAAACCTATTAATATAGTTGAGATTTATCCAGATCTAAATAGAAAGAAGTCCAACAATGTCTGCTAAACTCCTAAAAAAATATCAGTAGAGGAAGATACGAAACCATTTAAAAATATGAGCAATGCTAAATGTACAAAATTTTGTACAAAATTAATTTTACAAAATGATGTGTCTATAGATATGATATGACACATCAAATATGTTGTTGGTGACTTGGCCAAATTATAACGCTTCACATGTGCAGTAAGTCTAATAAACTCGGCGTTTCGCACCAAAAATTTATGCGAGGGTAGTGATATTATACGTGTCAGGTTGTTATTCATTAAAATTAATTTTAAACTACAAAAGTACGAAAATTGTGTTTGCCACGTAGACTGCCACATTTTTTGTATAAAAAAGTTTGTATAAAATTTGAGTTGTTTAGCATTTTTCTTTGATATAACCTCTAACAGCAATGATCATTTTGGTCCAAGCAAAATTCATGGATCAAATTGGGATGAAACACGAAAATTTTTGGGAAATATTGAGAAGTTTTAGCAAGCAAGCCCTAAGGCTAAAAGCCATTCCTCTTGAGTAGCGCCTAACCGGTTAGTTGAACCGTTAGGTTTGTTGAAACGGAAAGACGAATACAGCCCTGAAAAACCCTCGAAAGGAGCAAGCTGAAAAAAAATAAGGTGCTTGTGTTGCATCATAGGTTTGGTCTGTACTGCCATATCTTGCATAGATTCATGTTCTTCAACCAGACAACACTTGAGCTGTTACGCGCCTGAGAATCTCGGGGACGGCTCTGAATCATCTACTGTTCAACCATTTCCGTCTAAACGGGACTGGACGGTATGTTATCAATGCAATCTTTGAACTGCAATTTTTCTGTCTCAGATCGAGTTGCTGTCATTTTTTCTTTCCTGTTTTCTCAGCTACCAAACAGAATGCTATACTGTTATTAGTCTATGATCTTATTTGATTTGCTGTTCCAGTAAATAAACGGAAAAAAAGTTCGACAAAAATATCGGCTATCTGTATCGTTCAGTTTAATTGTAATGGCCATCTAAAATTAATGATGATTTTGGGTTTTGTTTGAATTTGGATTTAAGTTGCATAATTAGGGTTTAGGGTTTATTTGTTGTATTGGGGTTTAGCTGGAAAGTTCTAACTTTTATTGTTAATATTCAATGTTTTTAGTGTTTCTTGATGTGATTGTGTTTTTGTTGATTTTTTTATTGTTTGAATCAGCAATTCATTATTTGGGTAGTTGGTGTTTTGTTGAATTCATTGCCTTATTCAATTCTGCAGTTAGAAGAACTGGGAGTTCTTCAAGCAATGGCTTTTAGGCGGAGTCTCACCACAAGAGCGAGCCATATTGCTCGTCAGCGTTTCCCATCTTTCAGTTATGCCATACAAGATGATGAAAGAAAACAACGCTCTCTGGATGAAGGTCTCACTCCACCCAAAATCAGCGACTTTGTCCAGCAGAGAACGTTTGGCACCGGCGTTAACAATACAGCTGGTTTGGGTGCTTTCTTTCAAGACAGAAGGTACTCACATTTCTCTCATCCGTCAGGAGTTGGTTCTTCTTTCTGTAGATACATGTCTACTACTGTTGGCGACGGATCTGGCGACGCTGAATTTGTGAAGGATATTGCTGGAGTTTTCACAGAAACTGTGCAAGACGTGGTTTCTCAGGTCCCTGCCGCAAATGAAGTTGCCATTGCTGCAGCTGATTCTTATTACCATGTTGCTGCCCTGCAGCATTTAATCGACTACGTCCATTGTTTTACTGGACTCAACTGGTAAGGAACTAGTTTTACATTTTTTGTAGTAATATACATGTACTTAAATGGAAAAAGCATTTGTTATATTTAGAATCTTTTTATCAACACATTTCCAAACTATGTCTTTCTCTGTGTAACTGCTTCAATTATGAATTTGGAACATGATGTTTTATGTTATGCACTGTGTTATTTTATTTTATGTGTTATTTGCTTCAGGTGGGCTTCTATAGCTGCTACAACTATTTTGATGCGGATATTGATCACCCCTCTTATGATAATACAACTTAAATCTACCACAAAACTAATGGTACTTTAGCTGCCTCTGTTTCTTTTTTTTACTATCTATTATTTTCTCTCATAATCCCCTCTATTTTTCCTTTTTACAATTATTTTTTTGTCTCTTGGTATTTTGAATTATGATTTTGGTGTATCAACAACTTGGTTTCAGGAGAATTTTCTTCGTTTTGTTACAAGCATATTTTGCTTGTTTTTTTATTAATTTATTTAATATATGCATTGTTTTTTATGCTTGTAACAAAACGAATAAAATTCTTAAATGATAATTTTTGGTGTGTAATTGACCTGTAGAATTACAACTTTACTACTTTTATTTGCTTATTTCTTTAAAATATTCTGCATATTTATTTCTCGAGTAATTGACATTTAATGTTCAATTGTTTTTACAATATGTCTTCACGCCAACTTGTAAAGAACCAACTCAACTAAAAGCTTAAACTGATAGTTAAAGGTCAAATATTAGTTTTATACTTCAACACTAAGGAGTATTAGGCACTGTTCGCCACTAAGATGATTTCATGGTGCTGTCAGTTTTTCAGTGGCTTAATTTCCAGTGCATTAGCTATTTTCTGTTCAAGTTTCTCTGTCGTGTAAGGTTTCATGAAGAGATGCGGAAAAAACCATTAAAACTTCAAAACTTTGGAGAGATTATCGCAATAAAGGCTTCGGTTTTGTGTTGAGGAGATTGGAATAGGGGTAGACTTTGACATTTACTGACTGGAAGTGTAAGGAAGTTGTTGATGGAATCTCAAAACAGTGTAATGTAAAAAATTATGTGTAGAAATTACTAACATCTTAATATTTACTCTGTATTTGCACAAGCAACTTTCTAGTTATCAGTGTTAATTCAGACAGTACAATAGAGCTGAAATAACTAACTGATGATGTAGTAACTTGTAGAAACTTGAGTTGCTTAAACCCAAAGTATTGCACAAGCAACTTTCTAGTTATCAGTGTTATTTCAGACAGAGACAGTACAGTAGAGCTGAAATAGCTAACTGGTGATGTAATAACTTGTAGAAACTTGAGCTGCTTAAACACAAAATATTAGAACCTAGTAATATAAGCAGACGACCTTAAGGTCACTCTGCGATTCTGGTGTTCCATAATGGAATCTCATAGTTTAGCTAGTGGGGTCATTTGACTTCATAAATCATTAAGTCAAGATCCAAATTATTCGTTTTCTTATATCTTCTGTAATTAATTTCTAAACAATCAAATATGTTGGGACTGGTATTTTTGTACTATCTCAATACTTGAAACCTACAGGCAGTGTTTGGGTTAATTTTTTTGGTTTAGGAACAACAATCAAGAATGGGATTCCCATTCCAAATTGATCCTAATGATAATAAAAAAACCTCAATCCTGATGAATGAGAATCTCATTCCTACTCCCATTAGTGAACCAAAATTTATAACCAAAACATTACTTGAGTCAACCTTGCTACAATTACTTCCTATGTCTGTCTTCTTTCCCTAAAACCAGCTCTTTTCTCTGTCGAGCCCCTTGTTTCTTATGTGCGACAAATACAATTTGTGAAAAGAAGCTTAAGATTCACCATATTCTGTTTTTTTTTTCTTTCTTTTTTTCTTAATATCATAACCAACAGATGATTAGCTCATTGGCCCATTGTCGGGAACCTAAATAATAGGTTTTTGAAACTTTTCTGCTGCATGTTTTCTTTATTGTGGCCTTTTACTGTTCCTTCTCATTTTGAAGCTTAATTGTACTAAATCTTCTGTGGTTTTTGAATGCCATGTAGGCTCTTCGACCCCAAATGGAGGAGCTTGGTGATGAAATTAAAAAGAAGGTATGGATTGGATATATATGTTACTTATTTTGCTTGATTGCTTGTTGGATCTCTGGCTTTTGATGGACTTTTTCTGGCATTTACAATGCATAACTCACTGAACCTGTTCAGCATACCTGGTGCATCGCTATTGACCAGTTGATGTTAAATTTCTAGCAACTCTTTTATCATATTGCTGGGTTCAATTATGCAGAAATCATATTTTGTAAGTTGTATATCTATTTGTTGGTCAGCTTTCGTGAGCTTTAGAATGTTGCTTCTGGTATTTTGTCACCTTGATATGTGCTGGAACTTCTGTAAATATCTTTCTGGATTCCTTTCCGGTTTAACTATTTTCAGGCTGATAACCAAATAACAATCTAATTGCAAACTTTTGTGATTTGTAAACTACCGTATATATTTTTTTATATGTATTTGGATATTGATTGATTATAAGAAATGAATACTCACTGCATGCTAATATTCATTATTTTCAGGGGGCTATGGGTTCGCTCGACAGTCAAAAGAAATTAAAAGCGCTCTACAAAGAGTACGCAGTTCTTTTATCCGCCTTTGATGGATCTCAAAATAATTATCCTGCTTCATCAAGGACTATTCAAAATTACCTTTGTTTGACATGGGATTGATAAGAAAGATGCAACTGATAACTACTAAGATCTAAATCATTGTTTAGTGCATATATGTTGTTACTACTGGGTATCCCTTTAGGGATTCAAATGAGGTGTCACTGACTTTTAGTTAAATTCTTGTTAATGTTTTACATAGAGTTGACGATTTGGACCTAACCTGCGGGCACCCGAAATCCGACCTGCATTGTTGCGGGTTTGGGTCATAGAAAATTGACCCGATTAAGTTTGGGATTGAGTTTACTATTGGGAAAAATTCAGATCAGGTCAGGCAACCAGTACGAACTCACACCTCTTGTGGGTAAGGTTCGAGTTCGGCCTTTTCATAACTTCGTCCCAAAACCCAAATTGGCAGCTATAGTTTTACCTGGCTAATGTCTGTTTAGACTTTAGAGTGTATTCGCCAAATGGTTGGAAATAATTCATATAATGCATCACGCTAGTTGGCTAGCAGTTACTGTTGCCCTGAATTGACCAGGACAGAATAAAGAAGGAAAAAAGGTGTGTTTATGTGTGTTAGTGAATTTTGTGCAGTCGACATTTTACAGGGAGAAATTGCTGACCTTTTTGCCCTTGTTTTTTTTTATTCCTCTTATATCTTCATTTATACATTTTGATTTGGGTGTTTCAGGCATGGTGTGAGTCCACTTACCCCACTCAGGGGATTATTGATTCAAGTTCCTCTCTTTGCTAGTTTCTTCTTTGCCGTAAGACATATAATCTTTCTTTCCATTGTGTATTATCAGTTTGTGTTTTTGGTTTTATCTGTGTTTTATAACATTTTTCGATTTCTCACTTTCTAGATTAGCAACATGGCGGAAAAGGTTCCTTCTTTTAAGAATGGTGGTGCATTCTGGTTCACTGATCTCTCAACTCCAGATAGTTTATACATCTTTCCAGTTTTGACAGCAATGACATTCTTGATTATGGTGGAGGTGGGTATTTATTTTGTGCATCAATGAATAATTTTATATTTTTATAGTTTATCTTGGTCATGTTTGCCTTTATTTTTTCTTGCTATGAAGAATCTACCTTTTTATTTCCTTAAGTATATGTAAAAGAGCAATTTACTGAATTGTGTTTAGTGCATTCTTGTCTCATAGTTGATAGTAGATTCTGAAACTTTTTCACCTTCTTTCAGTCTTGACATTGCTTCACTATTTTATTTCTTGAATGCTTTCTAAACAATGTTGAGTTCAGATTTTCTTTCAAGTGGACTATATATGCATTTTTAATTCATGTTGCCTTCTTCCTTAGAATGATGGTTGAGAGGTTGACTACTCCATGCAGCTTCTATGGGAAGAAGTGTACCGGGCTACGGCTATTAAAGTTACTATGCAACTTAATCAAATTTGTCAAATAGCTTTGAAAAATAAGTGTTTTTTTATTTCGTTTACAAGTCATCATAAAATTTTCACATTCGTGCTAAAGGTCATAATTAGCATGATACCAAAAATTTGGCAGTTTATCATGGAAAGCTTTCTAATACAACAACAACCAAGTTATTTCTCAAACTATGTTAGGGTTGGCTACATGAATTTTTTTTTGCTGAATTCTCTAGGATCATCAGCTTGCATTCTCATCTTCTAGTCGTCTATCTGATAATCTCATTTGTTATGCAAAGAGTTATAATATAGTTCCACACTAGTTCTTTCAATGGTATTTTATATCTACCCTTGTATCAGCTGACTATATGGACCAGAATATGTGGGCGCCCGAAATCCGACCCACAATGTTGTGGGTTTGGGTTTGCTAGAATGGACCCGGTTAATTTCCGATTCAGGTTTGCTGTGGGAAAAGTGGAAAACTGCAGATCAGGTCAGGCAAAATCACACTCACCTGCAACCATACCCGATTGGCTCCTGATACCAGCATGGCTGCAGGGACCTGCATTCGACTCGAAACATGAATTGCCAGCCCTATACCCCTATACATTGTTTAGTTTCTTCTAACTGAATTCTCTCACATTTCCTTACAGAGTCACTAATCTCTTTGCATTGCACATGACTAAAGTCTAAACCACCGACGCTTACTCAAATAACCTCGTACATAATTTTATGCTTATGGGTAGAAATTAACTTATCGAGTATTACCTTCTGATGAGATAAATGAACGGGAGGCTTTGATAAAAAATCAGTTTACATAATTTTACTAAATGTTACTTTGTGCTGTTATTGAATGTGAGTCAATTCTAAGTTTAATCGGTTTGCATTTTTTTCTCAGTGTAACATGCAAGAAGGTATGGAAGGAACCCCAAATGCTGGCATGATGAAAAAGGTTTCAAGGGTCTTCGCTGCTCTTACAATTCCATTAACAATGGGATTCCCGAAAGTAAGCGACCATTCTTCTAGGCATAATAGTTTGCACTAGCTTCATTTTTCGTTCAACATCTTTGATTTTAGTTGTAGACATAATCACGATTGGCACATTCAAGATATTGGTATCTCTTATACTACTGTTAGTGTATCCCATATCAAAAGAATGTGAAGTCTGATGTCACTTGATATACAAGTTGAGTCCTCCACCTATCAGTCTAAACTTTTGGGTTGGAGTTAAGTTTAACATGTTATCAAAGATGATTATGTTTGTGTCTAATGACTCATCTACCTTGCCTTCCAATTAAGTCCTCCCATCTCTCTTATCCAACCTGCAAGTGAGGGAGAGCTTTAAGAAATTCAACATTGAAAGGAAGGTTCACCACTTGAAATATATTAGTTGGGCCATCCACCTATCATCTCAATCTTTTGGGTTGAAGCCAAGTTTAACAGTTAATGTTGGTTAAATAGTCAATAGTGTGAGGGAAGTTTTAACATACTTGCCTTACCAAAGAGTATTATTTACTCAAGTGTATGCATTCACTATTACCATAATCAATACTCGTTTTTATTTGTTAGAAAATTAGTTTTCATCTTAAATCTGTACCTCCATTCAAATATTTAAAGACTGGTTTTGTTTGATATACAGCTCTGTCATCTTAAGAAATATCACTTGGAGGAAAATTAATATATATTGTATCTTTCTGTTTGTTTTTTATGATTATTTTTGGTATTTATAATCTTTCTAAGGAGAAAAACAAACAAACATAGAATATTATGTTGCAATTGTAGCTTGGGGCAGTTGTATTTACATTGAGTTTTTATTGTTTGGACGTGGGAGCTCGATTCCTTAAAATGTATCATTATTTCTTGACCAAATATTTTTTATGCTATTAATTGATCTTCATTTTCGCTACAGTGTGGCTCTGTTGCAGAAACTGTTGCATATGATCTTGTTTTAGAAGTAGCTATGAAAGTTCTTCATTTTCAACAGAGGAACCTACTGCTTTATGGTCCTTGGAAGTGGCTTTTAACAGAGTTTGCAACATATTATGGGGTTTCTGATAATTATACAAAACTGAGGTGAGGGGATTTAAGTTTCCTGCTTCTATTTTCCATGGCCTTTTTATTTCTCTTTAACTGATTAAGCCAGTACATTATCTTATGACTGTTCTTGTAATGGGGATTTAAATGTTCAATGCTAAAAGGTACCTGTCTTATATTATGGATGTTGCTACTCCAACTGCTGACTGCCTTACCTTGGTCTATGAGTTGTTAATGCCTGTCATCATGAAGGGTCATAGCAAGAGTACATTGAGCCATCAAGAGGTAGAGATCAAAATTTCCTGTTTAACATATGTAATTCTTGTTATTTATGACTGTTGGTCTATTGCTAGTAAGAGTATCGGCACTTCTGTGGTACTGGTGCTAGAATTGTTATTATTGCCACAATTACATTCTCTCTATCAACTTCCAAGTTTTTGTTTATACAACTTTACCTGCAAGTAGTATAATCTCTGACTCATTAAGTCGCTCACTGCTTAACCAGAACCGAATCTTAGGAGAGACCAAGGATCAAATTGAACAGATACTAGCTCTAGCTTTTGAAAACTACAAGTCACTTGATGAGTCATCGTTCTCGGGCATTATGGAAGTTTTCAGGCCTGCAAGTGGGCTAGCAGCACCTGCATTGGAACCTGCTGTCAAATTATACACACTCCTACATGATGTTCTATCTCCCGAGGCTCAGACTGCTCTATGCCACTATTTTCAGGTTTGAGAAAGTTGACCCTTCATATTTAATGTTGTACTTCTTCACTTTTATTTAATCATGTCTATAATCTTACCAGGTTGCTGCAAAGAAGAGGTCCAGAAGGCACTTGGCTGAGACAGATGAGTATGTTACTGGCAACAACGATGGGATTTTACTAGATACTGTCACCATGTCTACGGCTTATCAGAAAATGAAATCTCTGTGTACCAACATTAGGAATGAAATTTTTACTGATATCGAGATTCACAATCAACACATACTTCCCAGGTATTGTTTGTCCCTCAAACTGTCCTGCTGTGACTTTTAATACTATGAAATTGCTCAAATACTGTAAGGTTGATTCATGGGCTGGAGATTGATCTTTCGTTTGGAACTTCTTTCTCTTGGGAGCCACATTACTGTAATGTCATTTCTTTTTATGTAACTGTGGGTTTGTGTGTTACATTGAAAGTGTGTAGTTTGAGACAGCTTGATATACTACTGACTGGGTCTTCTACTCAACTACTTAAGATGTGTAGTTTGACTGCTTGATATACTAGTTGAATTGTTTGTGTCAAATGTCACCTTATTAGCTAATATGTATATACTGTATGATTTGTCACGTGATGGCAAAATGCTGAAGTTGTAACCATATCTAGAGCTCTTCTCCTCCTATGACCCTTCCTAAGCAGAACCACCACCTGATATGCACCAGTTTCTAATGGTCAATTTAGTAAACATGTGTTGATTTATTGGAGAAATTGTTTTTGAAGTTAACTTTGTTGCAAGCATGGTCACAATTTCTCTCCATTATATATGGTTTCTGCCATGGTGGTTGGGCTATTCTGACGAATCTTTCCTTTTATTCAGCTTTGTAGACCTCCCAAATCTTTCATCGTCCATATACAGTACAGAGCTCTGCAATCGATTGCGTGCCTTCCTCATTGCATGTCCCCCAACAGGCCCTTCACCTCCTGTGGCAGAACTTGTGATTGCAACAGCAGATTTTCAGAGAGATATTGCCAGCTGGAGCATCAGGTAAGGCTTATTGGTTGCTACTGCTATTATTGTATTCATCCAGCTCTTACATTAAATGGAAAACAAATAAGCTGTGATGTGATGGTATTTACTATTCCTATAGTTTCATCTCATTTTGTTATGTTACTGCTCAGTCCTATCAAAGGTGGGGTTGATGCAAAAGAATTGTTCCACTTGTATATTATGGTATGGATTCAAGATAAGCGCCTTTCTTTGCTCGAGACGTGCAAGTTAGACAAGGTATTTATGTTCATTCATTAAATCATTTTTATTTATGGTTGAACTATGATATTTTAGTTCGTATGTTGAGCAAATGGACTCGTACTGTGTTTTTCAGTGTGAGTGTGCACAGATCATTTGTTTTTTGTGGAAAAAAAGTCCTAAGAATTCAGTTTATCCTTGTATCCATTTCTGTGTACTCTTTTTCACCTTTTCTTATCAGTGAAGGATGATTTCAACAAAATTCATCTTATAAAATCTGTAATTTCTTATTGCCACCATGTTTGATCTGCATGGTTTTAGAGAATTTTTGGAGAACTGTCTAAAAGGTATTCACTTGCAGGTTAAATGGTCTGGAGTTAAGACTCAGCATTCTACAACTCCTTTTGTAGATGACATGTATGACCGATTGAAAGAAACTTTGAACGATTATGAGATCATCATATGCCGATGGCCAGAGTATACTTTTGTTTTGGAGAATGTACGTACAGATTGGTTTCAACTCCAATATTTTCTTGTCAAGTCTTTCATTTTCTTTACTTATAAGAAAGAGGATACTAGAAATTTACTTTCTCCTAGTTTTGCTTTATAAATTGGGAAACTTAGTTCTATCTATACAAAAGAATGCTGCTAAACTCTTTGATACTTATGGACTACGTTCATATAATAGGCGGTTGCTGACATTGAAAAAGCTATAGTGGAAGCTTTGGACAAGCAGTATGCAGATGTTGTATCGCCTTTGAAGGAAAACATAGCACCTAAAAAGTTTGGCCTTAAGTATGTGCAGAAGCTCACAAAACGATCTGCCTGCTCCTATACAGTTCCTGATGAGGTGAGTATCAGTTTCTCAAGTTTTCACAGTTTCTCTGAATATGCCTATACTGTTGGTTTAAACATTTAATTTTTCTTCTTAGCTGGGAATTTTATTGAATTCCTTAAAAAGAATGTTGGACACGCTGCGCCCGAAGATTGAAACTCAATTCAAGTCTTGGGGTTCTTGCATTCCTGATGGTGGGAACACTGTTCCTGGAGAGCGGCTTAGTGAAGTGACTGTGATGCTGAGAGCCAAGTTTAGAAACTACTTGCAAGCAGTTGTTGAAAAACTTGCAGAAAATGTAAGTACTGAGCTTACATGCTGTTTATTTGAATTTGTTGTACCCATAAAGGACAAAAGAATGAGTGTCTTGATTTCCTTTTTGAGAAAAATTAAGAAATTAGTTAGTATTGTATATTTTCCCATATGGACATTGTTGTACAAACTCAAGAGACACTAACTAACTTATTATAGGGATTTTATTGATTATTCATACATAACTTTCTAAGAAGTAAAAGAGGACATTAGTTTTGGGACAAAAATATAATCCAAACATGACACTCATTTTGGAACGGAGGGAGTAAAAGAAAGAGGGAATGGGGGGTTTTAAAGAGGCCTAGATGCAGGTATCATACCTTTGTTCAGTGTGAGCAGATTTTCCATTTCTCTAGGGTTCAATTCAACAGGAGCAGAACATGAAGACCTGAGAACACAAATTCACAGAACACTAAATATTTTTCACTTGGGAATTTTTTGTCCAAAAAAAAAAAATAATACAAGAAAATAAAAACTTGTATTGAACAACTATTGTTGACCTGCTTTGGTCCCAAGAATTGTCCACACACGTCCACTTTGGGGGAAGAAGAAAATCCACTGGCAACCTTCGCCATTTCATGCAACTGTCACATTGAGCCCATTGCTCTTGTACACTGTAAATTGACCTTAGCAAAATTAATTTTTCACGGAGGATCAATGAATATATTAAAATAATATGACTTCATATATAACTTAAGAAAGAAAACTTTAGGAAAGTCTCGTTCCAGACAATTATCGGTAACATTTAGTTGTCGGGGTGCATCTCGTAATTGAGTTTCTGGTAAAATAAAAATATATCACCTTAAAATAAATGTAATCGGGTTTTGAAAACAGATTTCTAGAGATTTTATGTTTCCGTCAAGGTCAAGATTTTCCAGATATATTCATTGTATTGTACTGACTTTACTTACAAGTTACTAAACATAAAGTGTGAAAGGAAGAATATATAAGAGCATGGAAATCCTTACCCTGTTGAGCCAACTACAAAAATACTACTCTTCCCAAAAATTGGAGGTTCCTGTATCAGCAATTACAAGAAAAATGTTGAATAACTATATCAACAAGAAACTGAAAAAAAGAAAATAGTATGAACGAAATTGAAGCCCTCTAGCTAGGATAGCACAATTATCCTATTTCTACCATTCATTGGCGCATTTCCTACTAAGCATTTCCATAGTGGAATATACCCAGAAATAACAGAAGATGAGGCATACAAAAAGCAAAAAAATTTCTTTTATTGACGGAAAAAAAACTATCAAAGAAAAACATAGATATGCTAAAAGCAAGGTAACAACAGTCACAAAGAGGGCAATAAGAACTTTATCAGAATTACTCACCTCATATTCTTCAAATTCGTGATCCTCAATTTTGACAATACTAGGCTTGATACTTGGGGGTGGGCGGAGCAAATCCTGTGCCTCTTCCCATGTCAGTTTCAGCTCTAGAACATCTTGGCTATCAATAAGCAACCTCTTACTTTTGGACCCAATATTTCGAGCTCTCTTCCTCTCAGGAACCAGCACTGAAGACAGTGACCTGCCCTCGTGCTTTTCTGTTTTATGCCAGCCAATATCACCACCAGTTGAATTCAAATGTTTGGAAAGTGCATGTAGGTGGGGATCTGTGCTTCCCTTCAGCGACTGGAGAAGGCCAGAGTAACCACTTATTATAGGAAGGTTCTCAAAAACACCCGAAAAGAAAGTTTCACTTGAATGAGGACCATTAGGAATAGCAGATGGTTGGGTGTCCTGTTTATTTGATAACTAATATATCAATATTATATGATCAATTTTGCTAACATGAAACTGACTGCATCTTCTTACCTGCATTGCAACAGAGTTTGAGGCTTTCCTAAACCCCATAACAAGTTTTCCTTCAGGCTCCATTCGACTAAATGTTACTGCATAAAAATAAAATAAAAATATGTCAAATACGAAACCCGTAACCAGCAGTCTTATCTCAACAGGTTTGAATTAGTGACTTATTAGGAATTAATGGACCCCTTAAAGCATTATGAAAAACATAACTAAGAACATATAAAATCATTATTTTAAAGTACCAGTATCTCCAGCTTGCAACTGCATGGACTGTATGCAAGGGGTTACGCCCTCCAAAACATACATCCTGCTGTTGTTATTTGGCCAGAATCTGAACTGAAAGACCCATTCTTTTCCTTTTATGTCTTGAATCCTTAGAGGAAGCCCCTCTGGTTGAGAAATAGGAGGAAAATATGCCTACATAGTAGTGACTAGGTATTTAAACATAGCAAAAGTCCAAAAGTAAAATCTTTAAAGGAATAGTACTGAACAATGAATATGAATTGAAAGAATGAAACAAGTACAACAAGAAACTTACCTCGGCACATGCCTTTGGAAGAACCAAACGACCAATACGACCAGCATCACTGGCACTGAGAACCTTTTCAAACAATGGAACGATGGTGGAATTCGAACTTGAAGATAGCATGGTGAAGGAATCACAGTGTTAGCAAACAACAAAATAGCTATTCATTTAACAGTTGTATTAAAACCAACAAAAAGATGAAAAGCTATTGATGCATACTCTCCAGATATTTGCTGTAGCTCCTGATCGGTAATCCTGGGCCAGTATCGAGGAAGCAACTGACTCCTCCCTCGTCCTTCAGCTGGTGGCCGTGCAACTCGTATTTGTGAAACCAAGTTGGCATTTGCCTCTAAACCACTGGCAAGGGCTGACTTTGGGGCCTTGGGCAAAAGATGGCGAGACCTAGATCCCAGTTGTAATGGAGAAGAAGTCCTGCTACTTTCCCTTTCATCAACAGAAGCACCAGTAAAAGCATTTGAAATAGGAGTGCCCAGGGTAATACTTAAGTTTGTTTGGGCCAGTGATTCATACATGTCTTTTGCACCCATAGTTGATTTACCAACTTCTAGTTTGGCAACTTGAGGGGATCCTCTGGTTGCTTTATTGAAATTTGAAAAACACGTGCTCCCAATCTCCCCTGCAGAAGGTAAAATATCCTCCTGTTTCATTTTTCCAAATGATCCAGCTGTCTCATCCTTATGAGATAGAAGTAAATGTCTCAGTTCAATGCCCTCTGTATTGTTGTCTAATTGTGTTACTTTTATTTTGTCAACTCTAGCTCCATTCAATTGATTGTCCAAAGAAGTCAATTGCATATCATTGTGAACTTTTGACATGTCAAATCCATTAGGTTTTTCATCACTTGCCATCTGTACGAATATAAGCATCATAAATTTCCTAATTGTAAGAGCGAACATGAGTAATGTTTGCGAAAAAATAATTGAATTCATGGCATCCTCTATAGAGAGTTAAGAACTAATAATGACAAAATCAGCAATATAATAGTGTCTTAACCAAATATATTCATATTCTTGGATAAATGCATTAGCCCCTCCATATTCCCTTTGGCCCCTATTACAAGGAAACTGACAAATAAACAGGCAGAAACTCCCACGTACAGTGACAAGGGAGTTAATGTCATCCAAATGCATTATTATTTTGTCAAATCTAACATCTTAAAAAGGGGTTCATTTGAAGACGAAAGCAAGGTGTGTCCTAATATGAGCCATACCGCCATAATCGTCTTAATGACTAGTCATTTGCCATTATATTTCACATAATAAGGCTGACAAGATGCTAACCATTAACAGACAAAACTTAATAAAATGCATACATTCAGAGTTTCAAAACGTAGTAACTTTACTAGAGATGGAATAGTTTGAGTGCAAATGCATTTAAATCAATCTTACTGGTTGAAGTCCTGACTTCATTGCACAGTTTATACAGTTGACACCACAACTATCAAGTAGTGCAAGCAAAGACTTTGAAACAATGCATCCACAGTGGAGTCGCTGTCAATATGAAATTTCATTATACTTTATACCATTGTATGAGATGAGGAATGATGAGGTTGAATGAAAGCAAGGAACCAAACGTAATTGAGATTACTGGCTCACCTTTCCACAAGATGTGCATTCCCTCCAACCAGAGTCCTTTGAATGGAACACATCACAGAAGATTGATTGATCATATGCCAAACTTTAAAAGGGAAAAAAATTAACATTAGAATCATGGCCTATAAATGTCATCCTTTTCTTCCACAATTCATAAAGTATAATTTGGGCAACTACTATAAGATTTGGGATTTTGGATATTGAGGTCAAGTTGGTCATGCCTAGCTCCCAATACGATGGCTTTACTAAATTTAGATGTATTAATGATAACACTAATAATCATAATAATTACTATTATTTGTATATCATCAATTAACAGGGAAATTAAAGTCTAATGCTACCCCATCATCAATATCTGTTTATCATAACTAATTAACCACATTTGCAAGAAAAGAACAGAATTTACCAGCATCAAAGTCCAATACATTCAACACACTCATATAATCACTCCACGGCCAAGAAAAAAAAATGAAGAAAATAAAAAACAGATGATAAACTTATTTTCAAACCAACAAATTAAGTACAACGTAAAATGAAAAACACCCAAATCCAGGTGACTAATAAAACAATTGAAGCTAAAAAAATCTCCATTAGATTAAACCCGTATTAAATCTCAGAATAAGAAGAAGGAAAGACCAGCGAACCACCGTCCGTACAAAATTCAAGTTATTCTGCACCGAAACAATCAGAGAAGAGGCGTTAACGTACCCGCACTTATCACAGAGAGCGGCGAATTCACCAGATCGCAGAGTCCAACCTTTGCGACACTCGGCGGACGTCGTGGCCGCCCCGCACAGCGGATTCATGCAAGCGCTCGACGCCATTCTCACACACGATTCTGCAAAAGTCCACACTCCCGTATCAAATCGAAACATCAACAAAAAGCCCTAACGATTCTCCATCGTGATTTGACCGACGCACCGAGCTCCAATACCAGAAATCGGTCAAATTACAAAACCAAATCGAGGAACGAGAGCAGAAAATCTAGAGGAGCAAACCTGGCAACACTATCAATCTTCAAATCACATCAAAACCATCTCATTCCATCGACGTATTTGGGGTAGAAACTGCTATTCAGTCTCTGCGAAACCTTAGTCTCGCCAAGTCCACGATATATAGCAGTTGAGGTTGGATCGAGAAATTGTGAAGAGTGAAGAGGGAGAGAGGAGTGGGGATCAGAGCAGCAAAAGCTCCGGCGATCGGAGAGTGGAATCGGCGACGGAGCTGTCGGAGAGAAAGGGCATGTGCATGCAGGGTTGTTAAGAGAGAGAGAGAGAGAAAATGCATGCACGATGATACTTCAAGACTCGGCGAACTCTCCCACCTTTGTCGTCTCTTTTTCTTTTCCCCACTTACCCTTCTTCTCTTTTTCTTCGGATTTTCTTTTTTTCTAAAACTATCAAAATTTGGCAAAATCAGAAAAACAATGTTTCTTAAGGCTTAAATAAGTGTGATCCTGATCTATGAAAAGAATGTTTGAAAGTGAGTGTACTTTTTGTCTGTTTTGGTAAGTTGGTTGTGCAAATTATGTTTATATGGTAAATTATTGGAGAATGTAACTCCATTAATTAAAACAACGTCAATAGGTATTGTGCCAAAACAGAAACCAAAATCAAATTCAATTAAACTAAAACATCTAGAAACAAAGACATAAATAAATTATAAACATTGCAAAGAATCACAAACCATGTATGCAAATATAGTCAAGACGTCATAAGCACTTAAAATAAAGGCTTGGGATGACCCTCCTTTTCAGTTTGATTGATGTCTGCAGACATCCACCCTAACAACTCTCTCATAACTTGACGAACTACCGACCTTCTTATATGAACTAGCCGCAAGCTGGACCCAAAAAAAAAAAATAGGCCCCATTAATCTCACTCATGAGTCTTAGCGAACTTGAGCCGTCAGGTTCGCCTGATGTAGTTTTTTTTAGTTCGGCGGATTCCTCAAACATTTTTATATGCTCCTCCATTGCTTTCGAACCCTCAAAACTCACTACTCGCTTGCTGCCCATATATGCCGAAAACCTCCTTTGGCACTAATTATAACCGCCACGAACTCGAAAATCCTAACCACCCTTATGATGCCCAGAGCTAGATGCAATACACTTTATAGAGAGAACGAACATTGTACTAATTAAATACTATAATCTTTTCATACCAACTCACAGCCGATGCTGACCCCCCAGCCGCCAAATGCGTCGTGGTCGTCTATGTCGCTTCCTAAAACCCTAGAATGTGCTATCTTTTATACACCTTATAATTATCTGACAATTTTCTTGTTTAGTTATTGTAAGTTCTTAAGATTACAATAAATTAAGGTTATAAAGACATTTAATGAAAAATTAAGTACTACCTAAATAGTTTAGATTTTTTTTAAAAAAAAATTAGGGAAATAGAAAATATTTATTAAATTCAAAAGAAGTTACAAATGC
>JAYMTG010000129.1:0-18119 GCA_036897565.1 Pelargonium exstipulatum | reverse complement strand
TGGCTGTGGCTGGTGCTTCCCGGCAATATCAACATCCACCAACTAAATCAGACACACACCTTCCAATCCCAATCCCAACCCCACGCTCCTTCCTTCCTTCCTTCCATACCATGCCTTTTACCATATACTTATAAGATCCAAAATTTACTTTTTTCTTAGGTTAATTTCACCAAACATCATGAATGACTGAAGGATAACAGTTCTTTTTTTTGTTGTTGAAACTGATGTTATGCATGTCGTTATTGAAGTTAGATTCCAAGAAAAGGAAACCAAAATTTCACGCAGTAAGTATGGCTCAACACAATTATTCAATAGAATACTACGAACAGGGTGATCATAGAAATTTCTAAGTCCGTTGATTCACAGTCAGGCGCTGAGTTCGGACTCTCGAGTTGTACCAAAATGATATTTACTAAATAAAGTATAGTATCCATTGCCAAAGAAACATAACATAGTGTCGGCATGTACCTAAATTTCATATTCCTCTTTTTCAATGTTACTGCTATTTTACAAGCCTAGAAAAAAGATAATGGGGTGGTCCAGTCAGTGCCATAGGAACAAGGGGTGGTCCAGTTGAGGAAGTCCAGTCAGTGCCATAAAAGGGATGGCCTTGGCGTCTTGAGACTTCCTTGTAGCCTCTCTTTGTTTACTTATGCACACACACCATTTATTGCTCCCTAGTTTGGGCTCTTTAGATTTCTTGACATCGACATTTCATACCCCACTAAACCCTTACTCTAGTTTCCCAATGGCTCGTGAACGAGAAAACCCTAAATCCGCATAAACCAACAAGTAGCAACCCTATTCCTACGAACCGGGAAAATGACAAGAACAGAAGAGATTACATAGCCCGAAACAACTTACACACTACAAGGCAAGTAAACAAAAATGTTCTCCACCATCCTCCAAGAGTAACAGAATACGATGAAAGAGCAACTTCACAGTGCACATTGTAAACTAATTTAAATTCTCACCTGTGACTTAAGGCCAAGACAAAGGAGATATTTACAAATTGATGAGAGTACCCTACAGTTTCCAACATGATCCCAGTTGTGGGCCATGGTGCTGCCTCCATGACCATCACCACTTATCTTCTACAAATCAAAAGAAATAACCAGTGGGGTTGTAGGCACTATCCTATCCCGAAGTTAAATTCTTCTAAAGGATTCACTTTAATCTTAATTTGAATCTAGGGGGAGAAGCTAAAGGAGACATGAGAGTATAGTAGAGAGAAATCAGTTTCCTTTTTTCTGCTAATCCGTGAACCTGCTGTGTTGGCAAGTGAAAGATATAAAACTCTAGAATTATTGAACCTACCTAACCATGACACAGTTAGATTCGTTTCTGAACAGGTGTTTAGCTGCAAAACTTGCAGCCCACTGGAAACACTGGCCAGCTCACTGCCCATACCTTGCCGATCAACAATGAAATTAGGACAACCATAAAATAATTCTATGATTCTTCAGACTTCCATGGCATTTGTTTTATGCATCAAATGATTGGTCATGATTGAAACATTCTTTATCAATGATTCGGAGATAGCAAAATAATGCAAATAGGATTAAGAAAACTATTAAGACAAAGAAAAGTGTTGTTAGGTCAGAACTACAAAAGAATTTCTATAGCTCGGCTATGATTTAATTGTACATATCAAAGTGAAGTTCAGTAAAAAAAAATATATTGTAGAACTCACATGCTACAAAATCACACGCCACCAGAAACAACTGGTCCCCTTTGTTGCCTCCACAGCTTTTTTCTTCTCATGCCAACCTATTATAAAGGTGGACAACGTCTTAGTAATATATGATGAGATCAAAATCTTTATAAGATTTGCTTCTAACATTAAACTTCTTTTCTTTTTCACTATTTTTGACATTTTGCATCTGTAAAGTATAAAGCTTCACAAGAATATGGGGCATCTGTAAACTGAAATGGCATATCTCCAATAAAAAGAACTTAGAAGAAATTTTTTATGGAAGAGGAAGAACTTGTGAAAGGTTGAAGTCTGGAATAGGAAGCACAATGATTTAGACAATGCAAAGCATTTATGAGTCCCCCGAGAGACAGGCAATACCTAACAATTTCATACACATAATAAACCCAACGCTGCAGAAGGATGGAACCCACAAAAGGCCACCCTTAAGTAATAATTGAGGTGGTTAATGGTGATAAGAACTCATGGTCTGGTTCAAGTGGCAGATAATTAGGTGTTTCATCATTCAAAGGGCTCCAGCGCCAGTGAAACAGGCCCCAAATATTAAAAAAAAAAAATCACTTGAACCACAGGTCCAATCGTTAACCATAACAAAATGAATAAAAATTTATCTAACTCCACCGTGATATAGCATTAGCACTGGCATTGTTGATTTAGATTCAATCCTAGGGGTAACAAAGCTCTCTAGGCTACAAGCAATTCCCAACCATCCCCACCAATAAGCTCTCTTTGGTTCAAGAAATTTCAGTATTTATAATTCACAGATAATTTTATGTTATCAGTGGAGAAAAGCATGTTCTTGCCAGGATGGAGCCAGATGATTTCTTAAGATGAGAAGCCGGATGATCAACATGCAAATGTAATATAAATCCTAAATAAACTAGATTTAAGAATATCACCATTTCCATTACTATCGCAAATTGAAATAATGTAGACAAGAAGATTAGAGGTACAAAATAAAAAAAAAGAAGTAACAATAAACATAGACACAACCATCTTACCTGAACAATGGGTGCATAACAGCACAAGCAAGCTTTCTTGATGGGACCTGGTGATGTAGAGGAAAACAGTCGTGTCAGTCAAAAAAGGAGTGAGATATCAGAAACATCATCTTTATTTGAGTTCAAAATAACACAAGGCCTTTAATTGTAGAAACAGGAAAACAAAGCATACAATATTCAAATTACAGTCTTGCAAATCAATAAATATTGAAATCAAAAGTACTTATTGCACGGAAACAAATGAACAAGTTATACAATTAATTTGAGCACCTGATACAACAAAATCACAGACAAACCATGTGAATGAAAAGCCCATATGAATTTATGTAGTATCCGAGCTAATATGGACTTGTAGTAGAAGTGAATAATATTACAGTAACAAAAGCAAAGGGATACAAAGAGGCCTATCGGAGCAAATGCACTTCAATAAACCAAAAGTTTGAGTTTTTACACTAGTCCAGAACATTACCTCTAGACTGATGAAGCTACTTCATTACTAGCACCACTCTCTTCTACACCCTCATTACTGTGCACAAGAACAACACCATTTGAAGAATCAGCATCCTCATCAAAAGCTTCTTCTTGGCCGTTCGTCTCACCATTTTCTTTCAACTCCTGCAAATAAAAAAGCACGTGAGTAAAAAAAAACGTTATAGCATTCAGCAAGGTAAGATACCAGGGGAAGGCTCCTAATTTGTGAATATAATTAAGCACACAAATAAGGAGAGACCCAATTTAAATCAACTGCTCACACTGAGTACCAAGAATAAGAATAACAGAACCTTAGTGGTAACCATTATGGTTTGGATTCCATACTTTCAATATAACCCTATGCTTATCCAAAGGATTGAAATCAATCAATGAATTAGGTTTGGACACAAGCCTTAATCCTTGACTTTAGTGAGAGCTATCCGACTATGTGTTATCCCAAAAATAAAGGTCAGTTTAATACTTGACTTCCATCCTTGCTTATAGCTCTAAGTACTATTCTGACCCATGAATCAAATCCTCAAAATATCTCAGCAGCCTCAAAGTAAAGAACCTAAGCACTGAATTAACCAATTAGTTTTTCAAGGCAAAATTATCATGTATTTGGGCTTGATGTTATTACCCATAAGAGGCAAAATCACAAAACGAGGCATAAGCCTCAAGGCCTTAAAGCATAGTAATGATTTACAAGCTTGAGGCATTTTAACATGCTGACAGTTTCGCTTTGGAGTTTAAACATCATAGATGTAGGATTGTAATGGGTTTTCTGTCCCAGATAAATTCTGTGACCTACATATCACACTCTTCTGTAATGACTAATGACAGTCATCTAATTACCATAGCGATAATTTACCAAAAGAAAACTACCCAATTAAAAATATCAAAATCAGAACAACGAAATATGTCAAAACTGAGTGACCAATAATATCGATGGCAATCCTATTTTTATGTACTCAAAGCCAGTGGTGCAGAACATCTCAAAAGGGTGGAATGCAGCCACTTGTACTATACAAATACCTCATGATTGATATCCCCATTTTCAATTGGAGCTTCTTCTTCGCCAATTTGCATGCTTTTGAAACTTTCTACTAAGTTGATGTTCGACTTCTCAGCACAGGTTAAGTATTGATCAGCAGGAGACAATTTGCCCCTACAAAGAAATATACTATTATTCCCATGAACAAAACAATATAACATGTTTAAGCTATTAGGTGTAGCGCACAACTAGTATATTAATAGACGAAAAACTTCACATTCTTTCAATGTGGCAATCCTTAACACTCCCTCACATACAGGTTGAATAATAGCCCTGCACGTGAACCAAGAAGGGAGATAAGGGCGACGGGTCACTAGGCCTAACAAAACCAGCTCTGCTAGCAAGTTAAACTTGACTCAAACCCCAAAGCTTAATCTATTAGGTATTTTTTGTTGTTGAAGGAAGCCCATCTAGTACATTAAGTGACGACAAACTTCACAATATTTTATTGTGGGATTCATGAACACGTTTAATGCCAAGAAAAGCACAAACACAGTACCTCTGAACCATATAACCAAGTTAACATACTAAAGCCAACAGGGTGCCCTTTTTGTAAATAAACAGCCAGATCACTCAATGATTATCATCAAAGAGTAGTTATACTTGAGTGAAACTATGGGTGAATACCAAGATCAACAATTTAGAAATGTTATATTTTTGTTGTCTAACAATAACTTATACTGAATGTTTTGGATTATCTCTGTGTTACCATGAATCAGCACCATACAAAACCAATCAAGTTAAAGACTTTCAGAAAAACGAGCTTAGGTAAAGTTGTTTCTTGTTGCTTTCTCCTTTGGTGACCTTTGGGTTTACAAAATAGTTTGCTGTATTCATTCATGCAGAATCATTTAAATAGTTTGTTTATACTTTATACTTTAAACAATTTATAAATTTATATATACCTAATTCCTAATCAGGCAAAAAAGTCATTGATAATTGGTTTCTAGGAGTTTGAAAGCCTGAATTTGTTGCATGAATGATCAACAAACAATAAAACAAAAGTGAAAAATATCTGACACAAGTGAATCAAAACCTTTGGTAATACCTATTTTCTGCAACTTTAGACTCGACAGCAAGAGCAACTTGCCAATCTTCAAACAAATTGGGGTACTCTTCTGGATCAGCTAATGATTCTGCAGCCTTTTTATTCACCTGCAATATGCCAAGATTTATACAAGGGATTCAATAAGGAAATTAACTGTGCATACATCATATATGATTCCATTGACATATTGGAGTACTAAATATCTTTATTTGAAATGATTTGGCATCACTTCATTAAATGAAACTTATGATTGATAAAATGATATAATAAGAAGCAGAATGAAATTAACCTTGTTTAGGTCATTTCTCCAAGCGTCAATGATCTCGGGGACCTTACTTGGAAGATAAGATCGTGCCATCAAAGCAGCTTCAGGTATCCTTTTGCTGCAAAGATGTTGCAACATGAAAAACACGTTAAGTAGTCCATTAAGTTGTGACCATAAATATGATAATATAAAGAATTGCATTTAACTCTCCACCAACAGCTGGAGGCAGTCTTCCAGTTTGCCCAGTATAAACATAGGAATGCAACATTATTCTTCCCTTGCTCTTTGGCTAGGGATGCAAGTTTTGATATTCCTTCAGCATCTCCCAAAGAAGAATACAGTAGCAATAATCCGCTCATGTCCATTCCACATAAAAGGCATTCCTCAGCCAATTCTAGCTGCATCACATTACAAATCAATGGTAAGGTTGGAAGTCATACGCAAAAGGGTTCACTCACTCCAAGATACTATTTGATTAGATAGTAAAACTGCCCTAGATACCCTTTTAATGCTCCCAACAGCTTCCACTTGGTTTCTCATTTTATGTTACAACTTTTGGTCAACACATTATGACTTTTCCCTTTTGATGGTTGACATGTAAACACACGTGCATGATGTGTGTGTGTGTGTGTGTGTGTATAGAGAGAGAGAGAGAGAGACCTTCCCAGTGGAAATAGCTAATTCTCCTAACTGCTTCCATTTGGTTTCGCTCTGTGCTTCTGTAGCAATTTCCTGAATGACAATTAATAATTATGATTACAGTATTATTGTAAATGAATAAAGGATCTAAGTTTTTGGTTCAGTCCGCCTACATTTCCTCACAAAAAGACAAGCATATTTTACCTTTGCAATCTCTAGCCTACCAAGTTGTATAGCTAGATCAAATCTGTAGTCAGGATCTGTAGCAACTTCAAGCGCATCTTCCACCATTCCTCGGGTCTCCAGAAAACGAGCCACACTGGGAAGTAAAGCACAATTCCAATGGAGGTATGAGCTTAGTATCAATATAGAAAGAAACTAGACCAAATAATACTTGTGGTATCAAGTTTCAGTATAAGAACAAGCAGTGGCATAATAGACCAATGCCAAATATTACTTTTTTGTATTTTTTAATGCAATTCCACTTGCATGGTTAAGTGGCAACTACATTTAAACACATGTAGGCAGAAACCAAGGAGCAAACTAATTAACTTTAAAATGTACCGCAGCAAGTACACACTGCAGACAATTATCCTATAATGTACGAGTATGAGACAGTTATAACATTTCTACTATATATCACTGTCGTATGAAACAAGCCTATACAAAAATGATATCAGGCCAGTCACTTCTTGCAACGAACATTGAACAAGTAGTCATGAAAATGACCAACATTATCTACGAATTTTGAATCAAGACAACCAAAACTTGAGGTATTGATGGTAAAGGTTGACTTGCACAGAGAGACACTTTCTCTTCAGACTACTTGAATGATTAAGAGTAAATATGCCTCTGCAATAAATAAATAAACAATTGTACCTATTATGGTGCTCTTTAGGTATTGATGGTAAAAGTTGACTTGCACGCTCTAGATCTCCACGCATTATAAGAGTTTTGTACTCTATCAAGCTGAGAAGTAGGGTGTAGCCCACAACACTGCATGCATAAATATTAAAAGCAAATAGACATTAGTAGAGGATATAAGAAGTTAGCACTATCTTGTCAGGGTGGTTTGCAAACAAACACTCACTTGAACTCTTTGTCTACAAAATAAACGCGACTTTGACTGGCAAGATATCCCAACAAGTACATAGGCCGGTCCAAGTGAAACATGGTAGTTACCTAAAATCATTACACAAGAATCAAGATAATACTCTATCATGAAGTACAAATGTAGACTTCATTTATGGAAGCAAGATTTTTATACCTCACCGCCAACACAATAGTTGAGACGCCATGAAGAGTTATTGTAAATGAAGCAGTCCCCAACCCATATTCCAGTTCTGACTCGCTCATTCACTTCATGGAGGAGTTCAAATGCATCTTCCACACCTTGCTCATCTGTAGGCCTACCGCTGTCAAAGTATGATGATACAATGTCCCTCTGTAAACAGAAAAAAGACATATTAAGTATATTATGAGATAGACGTAATTCCCACAAGCAATTTGTACAAGGAGGAGCAATCTTACATTGTATTTCAGAATGTAAAACGAAGAATCACTAGCAATTGTGACCAAATCACCGCTATCAGCCCAATAAACATTCTGGAATCAAAATGGCAATCAAAGAGCATGAAATATTAGTTACTATAAGGCTAAAACATGATAATAGTACGAAACAAGACTTTTACATGATAATACATACTTTGACATTGACATCAATCCGGCGAATTAACCGACACTCAGCCCAGTCATAAAAGCAAATGAAATCATTTGAGCACATCGCCAGTAAGTTCCCTCCATAAATATGTTCGGCAGAAAATGTTGGTCGGATATTTTTCTTCTCCTGAAGAATGCCATCTCCATTAAACTCAACCCCATTTCCAAACAAGAAAGAACAAAATCAATCATCACAAGAGCAGCAAAAGCCAGCACCACATAATCACATCAATCTCGTGTTAGAACCCAAGGTCTTTTAACAAATGTCAGTGGAGATTTCTGAAATCCCCAACTAAAGCTCATCTAATCAGGCACATTCACAAGGTAAAGGCATTGTCCTGTCTGACCATATGACTTAAAGCATTAGACTCAAGACAGACCATCGTAGTAAACCAAACAACAGAAGAAGAATAACAAACTTTCCAACAGAAATAATGTTGTTGATGGTTTGCGGAAATTCCATAAACTTTTACAAGTTAATTGCTAAATGAATGAAACCTGGAATGTTTTAGTGAATATCTTAATCCTTGATGTACTTTCTCGGACAGCACATTCTCCATCTGATGACCAAACAAATTCCAATGCTGAGCCAAATGATCTGTTTCTCCAAGCCAAAGCTGTATATATAACATACTCGCCATCCCCACAAACAACAACAAACCTTCCATTGGGGTTGTGCTTTAAACTCTGGAACCAAACAAAAAAATCATTCAGTATTTTCTAATGTTAAATACTTGAAGTGAAACAAATAATATGCAGTATGTCTAGCAGTTAGATTAACAACTTCCAAGGTTGTGAAAATGCAGATATTTCTTAAGAACATAAGGATATATCATATCCATAGAGCACTAGAGGGAAACAAAGTGTGGCATTGACTTTAAAGGATACAATAGTCGTGTCATTTAATTGGTCGAATGGTAAAAACATACAAGAGTAGAATACTGCAGTACTTAAGTCCTCATCATATGCTTGAGAATATTGGATATGCAAGTACTGGTGGCACAGCACAAGGGTGACAAGTACAAGAGGTGCCACAATTCTCCCTGCACCTTCTATTCAAAGAAGGAAGAATATGAACGTTACATGAGTATCGACAGTCACCCCTCATAATGATGTAGTATAGTTTTATCACACTCCCTGATCAATAGTCACCCACTTGAAATATCAACTTGGAAGAAAATGACAACTGCTGCTGATCTAAGTGTCTTGAGCACCGACATATTGGATTATGAGTATTGTATAATACTCAGCTGTATGAGACAATGGGCTTCAGAAGCTCCTTTACAATCATGTCTAAGGCACTTTTTCTCTCTTTTTTATTTCTATGATCATTGTTATCAGCGTGAATTGACAGTTTAGTGAACTGGAAGGTTATCGATTAGTGTCATATATTTCCAACCAATAGAATACTGCTACACCCAACAGAAAATGCTGCGGCTAGTACACACATAGATAAACAAACTGAAACTACAAGAAAGTGCAAGAAAATATATGCACTAGAACTAATGATCATAGATTACTTCTAGTGCATATCATCTGACCAAGCATTTTATCATCAAGGATATATGCCAAAAATTGCAGATACAGGTATAATAAGTAAGCTGGTCATCACTAAAATTATGAAGCAGCACAAGAAACTCACTTGAGGATAAAGGTCACAGGATCCCAACTCCTTCACAGCCAGTGGTAGCCTCTCCCCATCCGTAATCTGAGAAGTACAGTGATGACCAGATCAATCACAATAGCAGAAGAATAGAACATAGTGAGGAAATAAAGCCTTTTACTTTTAGTTCCATTAAAATCAGATAAGATACGAGAGAGAGAGAGAGAGAGAGAGAGAGAGATGTTAAACCTCATAATCTGCCCCAACACTTTTGATATTGACAGTGTGAATTTCATTATGCTTGGCCCAAATAATTTTTCCAGTACTATCCATGCTAACAACAGGTACTTCTCGACCAATTTTAATCATAACAGAACCTTCATCATAACCAATCACAACCCTGTAAAACAAGAGACAGGTAAGATGCACATCATTAAAATAACCATCAATTAATGAGCATATGAGTGTATAGCAGATAGCACCACCCCACAAGAAGCAAACTAATCAAACAAGACCTGTAGGTTCTATAAGTTTCACTATGACCCACAGAAACAAAACAAGCGAAATACAGATGGTAAGCATTTAGAAAATTAACAAATCTCAGCATATCATAAAAAAACATTTATTGTCCAAACATTATTACAAAAACTATCTCAGCCAAATATATTCAAGACCGCAATAACATAACAAGAACACTTATGAATTTTCAAACTTTGTGGAAAGTAGTCAACAAGTAAAGTGGTGAAGTTTACAGGCGTGAACCTTTCATGCAACCAACTGCCCAAACTCTTTCAAGACCATAATTCAATGTGTTTTCAAGCCTGTAAAACAGTGAGAAAGTTAATTGTATTTGGTTTGGAAGCCCATAAAGAAATCACTTCCAAGAACTATACGAAATAAGAGGTTCAGAATATGTAATAGATCTGTCACGACATTAAAAATCACATTGTCAAGAATATATAGGAAACCATAACTTGCCTAGCCACTGAACATCTATGAAAATATGAAAGCACAAATTGTCCATTAACAAAAGTGAAGAAATATAATGAATACACGAGAGAGCAGCTAAGAAGTTGAAATGTGTGCAACAAAGTGACCGCAAAAGAAAGGAATAAAATTTAATTCAAAGGTGAAACAACGTCAAACAACTGTTGGTCAAGGTTACCAGGATAATATATAATATATTAAAATAGCAAACCTAAAATAGACAATATCTCAATATAAGCAACTACATAATATGGTAAACATCTCAGTACATTTTGTCTATGTTCATCTTAAATCCAGTCAATGAATCTAAACATATTGGAAAAGAAAAGATCCCCACTATAATAATATACAATTGAGACATGTATTAGTATTTCATTACAAGGGATAATCTACTTCCATACAGGCTACATGGTCATTGACTATATGAACTTAGTACAAACTACAGATCAAGTAACATATAGTAAATATCTATTTGTGAAATTTATCTATTTGTGAAATTTACCTATATGTGGTTGCATGCCATAGTCGAACAGTCCCATCCTCGGAACCAGTGATAATTATGGGAAGTTCAGGATGAAAAGATACTGTAGAGATATTGTGTGTGTGTCCTTCAAGTGTCTGAACACAACTTTTGGTTTGGTAGTCCCATACCTGTTTTCACAAAATTAAGTCACAAGAAATCAAACAGAATATGCATTGTGTGAGCTATATGATTTCACTTTTAATGGAGAAACAGATAACAAACCTTAGCAGTATGGTCATCCGAACCAGATATTAGATATGGTTTATCACCACCAGTAAAGTAATCAACACAGTTTACCCCTTGCAAGTGAGCATCCAATGTAAAATTTGGGTCAGGGGAGCCAAGATTCCAAATCTGGAGATATAAAGATGGCGTATCATCAAATATTACACAGTTTAATAAATTTACCCAAGGAAATACATGTGAAAACCTATAAATTTTGAGGGAACATATGCAGTCGCACCTTTATAGTGCGGTCAAGGGAAGCACTTGCAAAAGTGTTTGTGTCTTTAGGATTAAATGTCACTTGCATGACATAATGAGAATGGCCCACAAAAATTTGAGTACACATCCAACCCTTTTCCCAATCCCAAAGCTTGATAAGCATATCATCAGATGATGAGAGAACATATGGCAGTGTTGGATGGACTGCAACACATCTAATGTAGTCCATATGTGCTTCAAAAACTTTGACCTTCTCCACAGTATTGTAATCATATACACGAATAAACATGTCATCAGCCCCAGCTACAACCCACTGGTTTCGTGCTATGAATTTCGCTGATCGAACTGGAAGCATAAATTTATAATTAGCATCTTAAGTAAAGCAGACTAATATGTAGGCAGCATGATGTACCTGGCAATTCTGTGACCTCAAATGACTTCACCATAGTCTGCAGTTCATCAGGAACATTATGGTGAGAACTTCCCCTTTTATTTTATAAGGATGACATTCAGTGGAACAAAGTATACTGTATACATGCAATTCAAGACACAAAACAAATTGGAGATATTCAAATTGTTCTCCGCTCAAGATTCTACTTTATCATACATCTAATCACTGTTCATTTTTTCTTTATCAATATATAGACCACCCCATTTATGTGGCTTAGATATCTCGTACATCTATTCAAAATTGACACGACTATGTTCCAAACCGTTACATGATAGTAATATATTTATGATCACCAGATGCTAAAAGAAAATTCCACAACTTTTGTGAGAACTGGTCAAAACTCATAGTGAGATATACTATCAGATTGTAACTGATCAGCTGCAACTTATTGAATATGAGAAAATCATTACATATGATTTCAAATCACTAAAGAACAATAAAAAATGTTGATGAGATATATTAGAATCCTGTATTTATGATATACCTTGATTATGCCTTACTTAGATACCTTAATTGTGTCCATAGATTAATCCTTAGACACTTTATATTTGAATATTAGTCAACTCTTGTAACACTCTATGTAAAGGCCTAAAGGGATTCTCTTCTACAATCAAGTTACAATAGTATGACATATCATATCCTATTTTGTAATGAATACATTCTTTATCTTGAAGAATTTTGACATTTATCAGTTATCAACTAGATTATGAACATTCTACATCTATGCAGACCTAATATGTCCTCATGAGTCATGAGAGATCATGCATTTACTCCCCTTAGTAATAGTTCATCAATGTCCTCTTCAGTTCAGCGACACTTACAAAATTGAATCATCAGTACTTGATTCAAAGGATATGATGATTCCAGAACCCATAAAACTCCCTAAAGCAACCACTTGTTAGTACGAGTAAAAATGATAAATACATTTGTGAAAGAAATGTTTTATGTCGCAAGAACAAGAGTCAAGAATGAAATTGCAAGGCAAAGTTAGGGACTACAGAACGAAAGATTAAACATGCAAATTTTTGTGCATTTTGTGTTCAGGCCTTAGGTTTAGTCCAATACAACTTAAATTCCTCACTAGACAAAAGAAGATTATTTGATGAGAAGGAAACTGAGACATAATAGAAGATATTTAAGGGATTAACATCCCATTAAGCTTAACTGGGCCTATTTTGAAGCTTCTGGGAGTATAATGTAAGCAACATGTTACGCATAAGAATTAATATTACTAACCTGTGACTGATAATTCCAGATGCAGACAGTTCCAGAATACAGACTCACAAGAATCCTGGCAAAAAGGTAATGTAATGTATGTGAAAAGGTGTACTTTAACATCAACAGGTGACATTTGGATATGAAACCCTTTCTACATCAAGACATACTTCCTTTGAGCTAATACCATCACAAATCTAATGGTAGGAAGTTTGACTTCAACTTAGGAAAGTGACGAAGCCAACATATATGACCAAGAACATAGCTAAACCTGTAATGTGCTCACTTACCATGGTTCAGTAGGATGCAAATCTACTGTTTTTTACTCTCTCGGATCTTTGCGTGAATTTCCTCTGAGAAAGATCATTGCGGTCAATACAAGAAAACATAACAGAAAAAATGTAAATCCAATACTTAACAAAAACTTGAATTTCAAGCCAGTGGAGATAAATACCTTGATGTCAAGTCTGAGAGGCTGCAACGTACCACATCAACAAACAAACACAGATAATTAATAAAAGTAATAGCTGAGACTCAATTAATGTGTGTATATACAAATATATATCAAGTAAAGTTGTCTATGTAAGCCTTCACGCTGAAAAAGAATAAAAAATGAACGTGAACGAGAGAAAGTAAGATTCAGAACCTCGAAAATCACATTGACTATTTCTAACAAAAATCCATAAATTTGAAAATGCAACTCAATTGAGTCACACACGTAGAGTTTGGTTTCAACATAAGAAAAACTAAAGCAATCCGGTTTCTCTTATTATTCCTCTTTTTCTCAGCAGCCAAACGCAAGCACAAGAGGAAATTTCCAGGAAAAATGAATGAGCACAAAGCATTAGTCAGTGCAGATCTAAGTTGAATTGAACTTGAGATTGATACCATATTTGACGGGCGAAGGAGGAAGACTTGATCGGAAGAAGACGGTGCGGCGCGGAGAGACGACCGGCGACGAGCACGCTGGAGATCAAAACGGAAAAGGCTGATGAGTCTTCGTTGTGAGTTGGCTTGCTCGCAACGAAGAACAGTGTGAGATAGAAATAGAAGTGAGGATCGTTTCGATTTGATTGGGAGAGATGGCTCATTCGGAGCAAATCCGCGCCGAAACCGTTATTCGATCCGGATCCAAATTGGTATTAGGGCTCAGGGGATTTTTGGGCTCGGCCCACGAATCCAATTGGTTTTTTTAAAAAAAAAATTGGGTAACGGTCAATTGGGGGCCTCTATTTTGGTCCAAATACACATAACGTGTCAATGATTATATGCGATTTTTTATTTACTAAAACATCATATGCGAGGCCAACAATTTTGCAACGGATCCGTCGCAAAACTGAAATGTGCATTAATCACTATAATCTTTTGATTTTGTGAGGAGACCTCTCACAAAAGTAAAAAAGACTTGCGAGCGTTGCCTTTTTGGAGGAGGATCCCTCACAACAAATAGATATTTAATTTAGAGAGGAACAATCTCTAGCAAACACTTTAAATATGATGAGAACTATATTGAGTTCATTTCATTCCTTTCTCCTTCTCTCTCGCTCGTACAAGTTTAAGAAGTTGTTGTTTATGATCCGAACACAACATCTATCAAGATCAATTTTCAAACCCTACATCAGATAGCTCATAGAAGAGTTAATCAATTTCATCGCCCCTGCTGAAAAGAGAGCCGTATCTTCTTCGATTCTTTTTTATATTATTTATATTATCAGAACTTGTTGACCGAAGTAAGGTAGGTAAGGAGTTCCTAGTTAAAAGATTTCTTGTCGTAATTGATTAAAGAATCATGTTATTATAGATATCGGATTTGAGATGAGTCGGTAGCTTGAGCATCCCTATGAAGCTTTTATTTTTTATCAAAACAAATTATTAGAATACAATGTGGTCTTCTACTTAAATCTATTATACAATTAACAAGACGTTTATAGAATAAGTAGCTCCAAGACAAGAACCATAAAAAAATAAACTCATTATTGACTACTTCAATATATTTTTTTGTTCATTACATGCAAAAGAAAATATGGAGAAACAAAAATACTTCTAATACCATATTTCAATTCTACATACAGAACAATTGCTAAATTACACAAATCCCTTCTTTCCCTCAGTATTAGGGCACAATGGCGCTTAATTGATAAGCATGCCAATAGTTATTTCAAATATTGAGGTACAACATATATAATATATATGCTATTTGACAGTTCCACATGCAGTAGATTACACCGGTTCTGTGGAGTCGAAAGATTGATTTTGTTTTGACTTGTGCAGCGAAAAACGACATGTTTGAATTGCATCTTCGATAGAGAAGAACACATATTCTTTACCAATGATGTCGATAAATCTTGAAAATATCATCTTTTCGGCAACCTCAATTCTAGGGTTGATTATTCCAAGCTGCAAAGTATATAAGAGAGATATATAAATCAATAATTAGCAATATTAAACTAAAATTTCATTATTATTATTTTAAGTAATGATAAGTATATATAGAAGAACATGCAATAATTGGTTAACCTTAATCCCTTTTGCTTCCATAATTCTTCTTACTTCAAGCAAGGTCTCGATGCCTGTGTGATCGATTGATGTAACTCCTGTAGATCCAAATTCAAATTCAATTATATATTTTTATTTTCATCATTAACAAATTAATTTATGCACATAATATTTATTCATTACATACCTTCCAGATCTAGTAAAACATGCTCGATATCCATTTTGGTTTGCTCGTCTCTGATCCACCTCATAATCCTATGCTCAAATTTTATTTGTAAACGTTAGATGAGAGATGAATCTAGACTCGAGTAGACATTAACTATGTGAACTTAAGTCGAGAGTATCACTTAACACTCGATCTTCCTCACATTCAGGCTAGATAAAAGAAAATACACTCGGGCCTCAACAATATGTAAGGTGGACTTAAGTTAAGAGGTAACACACACGGGTAATTAGGCATAATCGAGCTTATACCATTTTAGAGGACCAATAATAGTTGAAATCTTCATTTATTACCTCTCTCGAATGTAGGTGCCATTTGCGAAGTAGATGGGAGAACCCAACTTTATAAAAAGAATCCCAGGGACGTCCGTAGCACCAGGATACTGCTCAACATCCCGGTACAAATTCGAATTCGGCATGTTTCCAAGCTTACAAGTAGCAGGCCTAGCGACGTATAAAAGTGCCCTAACCACAGAAAGAGCTACCTGTAACGCATACAACAAACAAACCATCAAATGATATCGACAAACACTGAAACACGCTCGTCAGCATATTTTTCAAAAGTGTCCTTACCGACATCATGAGCCCAACGTCCATACTAATGAAGGCGACCCCGAAGAACGCAGTCATGCAAATGAGGAAATCGAACTTATCGACTTTGAAGAGATGATAAGCTTCCTCGTACTTGATGAGACCGAGCATGGCGGTGATGATAATGGCGGAGAGAGCAACGATAGGTGTGTAGCTAAAAATAGGTGCTAGGAACAGCAGCACAAGCAACATGCAGATGGACATCACTACGTTGGACATTGCCGTTTTGCACCCAGCGTTGTAGTTAACGGCAGATTTTGAAAATGGACCTGCATGAAACATTTGTTTAATTAATCACAGTTTTGTACTTTTATTATAAAATATAATTTTGAATGTACGTATATGTGTATGTACCGGTGGTTAAATAGCATGAAGTGAAAGACCCGACGATGTTCATGAGACCAAAAGCTATCATTTCCTTGTTCCCATCAGTTTGGTCGTTTTGCATTATAGCGAAGCTCCTCCCGATCGCTATACCTTCCTGAAAAGATCGAACATGGATCCAACAATATAGGAATGTTTATCGTTACGAAATTAACTTAATCAGATACTCAATCTGATAGTTGAAGTCTCGTTCATAAAAGGATAGAGATAGCGACATAAATACGTACCGACATGGCTATGACTCCAGTAATGATCCCAGTTTTTATAACCACGGGGAGATATTCGGGGCTGAAATTCAAATCTTTTAAGGATGGAGGATTTATTCCTCTCTTCAATGGACCCACCTAACATGATTAAGAAGAAAACAACATTTAAATTAAATTTTTTTTTTTATTTTTGGTTTGAAATCACCATCTAAATTAAAGTTTGTTCAAGAATGAGAATAAAACATAATAATTAAACCAAATGGCTTCTTGCTTTCCGTCACAAAGGACTTATTTTCGTGGAAAGCAAAAGACAAAAATTTGGTGATAAAGGCATTGACGTTATTTTACTCTTTGAGACCAAAAACGACATCTATTTTGACTTGGATTAGACTCATTTGTCAACAACTGCGTAGAAAAAAGAAAAGAAACCGTCTGATAATAATAAATAAATTAAAAAGAAAAAAGCACTTACAGTTTGAATTCCATGTTTCTCGACGTGAGCAAAATAAGCAAAAAGACAGCCAACGACGACAACCACCATAGGAGCCATGGCTGATACCCAAAACAGCTTCGGTTTTTTCTTGCTCTGAAACATCAAATTAATGACGTCACAAACCGATATCACAATTCATGCACGACACTTCAATTTGATTTCCTAATTAAGTTGAACTCATGATATGCCGGAGACAAACGAAAACATGTTTGTGCACACACGGGAAGCACTGTGCACTTGTACGAATTCTCTTTTAATTGTATTAAAACCGACACAAAAGGTAGAGTTGTCAGTTTGAGACCGACATGATATTAACGTGTTTGTGTTTGTGTCGATCTTGTGAAATATTCATGACACGCGTTAACACGGTAAAAGTTACAATAACGTCAACAATACATTCAATCATAACAATTAACAATGATTAGTCGGTTGTTAAACCCTTCTACATATCCCATAGTCATAATCTCATATCATTTCTCAAACTATATTGCGTCAAATACAATTTACATAAGAGTAATATGGGCATTAGTTGACTGATATAATCTTATATCAGTCAAACCAATGAAGTGATGACACCTCATTTAAAATCATGA
>JAYMTG010000128.1:0-18121 GCA_036897565.1 Pelargonium exstipulatum | reverse complement strand
TACCCATTTAGATCATTGCTTATAAAAAAAACTGATGCTACCCAAAAAGTGTAAGTTCTTCATCGACTCATAAGACGCCACGTGGCAGTTCCGAAATGATCGGGTTTCCTGACCCGAGTCTATGAAACTTAGGAGCGCCCATGACCCAAGTTAGGGGTGTTGCGCCTCCAAGCCAATTCTAGCTTTAGCAGTCTAACTTCAGCACTCCAACTTCAACACTCTAGTTTCAGCACTTTAGCTTTATCATTGCTAGCTCTAGCAATGCTAGGCCTAGAGCTCCAACAAGTGTAGGACTCTCAGCGAAATCCAACACCTTCATAAAGAAATTTGATTAAGTATGGAAAGCTCTTCTAGAAAGCCATTTTACTCCCAAAATGCCTCTAAAATGCTCTAAATAATATTTTCTAGGGGTTCGAGCTCGATTATGGGCTCAAAAATAGCTTCAAAAGTGAAACAAGACTAAGGCTATCCATTTAGCAGTGAAAAAAGACTAAAGTTGTCCCCCTAGCAGCAACACAGGGTTAGAGTTGTCCCCCTAGCAACAAAACAGGAGTAGAACTATCCTTATAGCAAAACAGGATTGGAGCTATCCGTTAGATGTCGTAACATCTGCACTGAATGTCGCGATATTGTGTTATTTCCGCGGAATCATGGTCCAATGTCGTGATATTGGATTTGTTTCAGCCCTCTTTCATGCTTTCAGCCCCAAACGTCTCCTAGTCGATTCCCTTTGATCTCGGGCGATGTACAAAGCTCCTAGCACTATTTCAAGGCTGAATCAAGGCCTAAACATCACCAAATCATCTTCATGACATATCAACAAGCTTCTACAAGCCTACAACTCAAAAATTCCCAAAGCCATGCCTTACAAAACATTAGTTCATGAAAGGCCTAGTGAGCACACTAACCTCAAGGACTCCAAGCCTCTACACTTCCAAGCACCCATGACCATGCCTTTCAAGGTACTAGCTCACTAAGGATCTTGACAAGCTCTCATCACACTTCCATGCACCTATGACTAAGCTTCATAAGACAAGGGCTCACCTAAGTTCATGGCAAGTCAAGACCAAGTCCACACACATGAGTAACATGTCCAAGACGAAGAAGCCTAACATGCCAAAAGGGCTAAAGAAGGGCCTGGGATCAAGTGAGCCATTTGGGATTCTAAAACCAAATGGGCTAAGATGAGCTTCAATTCTTCACCGACTAATTATGTCACAACAAGTGGCGCAATGTGGTAAGATTTTCCCTATAAATACCCATTCTTCCAAAGAGAAAGGGGTTTCATTCTCTCACAATTTTTCTACATTTTGAGAGCTTCTTTCTCTACAAGATTTATCTCTCTAGAAAAGCTTTAGTGTCTACCATAGAAATGACTTACTCTCACACCCGAGGCGGAGTCCTGATAATACCACCCTAGATTATTCGTTCCTTTGAAGGGTTTTCCTTCTACAATTTACAAGTTCTAAGGCTGGACAACACCTAAAGGTTGGAGATTGGAAGTGAGACACTAAGACTCTAGGCTACTAACCTTACCACTCAATACTAGGCACATGAACTCTTAGGCTAGAATCCTTGACTCTGGAGAAGAAGAAGCATAACTACTACTACAACAACCACCACAACAACAACAACACTATCAGGTAAGTGTGATCGCGTTGACCGAAAGTTAAAACCAGCACATCGCAATGGAAAAGAAATTGCAGAGAAAATGTTAAGGAATGAGAAAATGGTTGCTATTGGAATGGAGGGAGAAGCAGAAGGTGATTCAACACTTGGCCAATTTTGGTTAGATGCCACTGCAAAATCTTGATTTTTTGTTGCTGGAAATTCAACCCTTGAATTTTTTGGCTACTGAAAAGTTCAAGACTTGAATTTTTTGGGATGAACTCTTTATTAAAAAATAAATAAAACAGATTAGCCACATCAACAAGAAGCTTGTTTAAGTGTCAGCCACGTCAGTGCGTTTTTTGCCACCTCAGCCAATATTAGCACATGTGGCATCATTTAACGGTTATGTTGACGAAATCTACGGTGGGTACTAGATTGGGTGGAAAATAAAAGTGTAGGTACTAAATCTCATAGAATAAAATTTGGGTACTAGATTGGATTGCACGTCAAACTTTGAGTAACAAAAAAATCTTTATCCTTTGCTTTGAGACAAAAATATGTGCTTAAGCTCAACTGTCATTTTGCTGAAATCTAACGAGTTGAAGCACAAAACATGTTGCCATTTACTTCCTTGTTGATTAAAAGTTAAAACTGTTTGAAATCCTTTGTGGCTCGTAAAATTGAGTGAAAAGTGAGTCGATCCTTTTATGATTCTTTGATTGTTTCCTACGAGACTGAAGCTTCGTGCCAGTTTCATTCTGAAAAAAAAAATGGAACAAATTGGTATGGAATGTTGGTTTATATGTGAAAAAAAATGATATGGAAAACGATGAAGAAAGCGGGAAACAAAGCAGTATCATTTTTATTTACCTTTCTCAACTACAAAACGATATTGCATTTGATGTGCTGACGGGGTGATGAAACGCATCGTTTCATTAACGCTGACAAGACTAAGTGGCGTGATTCTTGTTGACACGTCACTTAGAAACCAATGATATGCGGTCAAAATATTAAACAAGTCTAAGAGTTTGCGGGCTCACCCTAGAAACTCATGGTTTAAACTGGAAAAAAATGCAATTTAAAACAATAATTATTTGGTTTACCAAGACATGTCGGATAAAGTGATTAATACTATTTTGAATTTCTTATGAGATATCAAGTTCGAGCCTCATTTTCGATATAAAGTGAGATTTATGAGGTAGAATTTAGAATAAATCTCTTTTCGAAATTGTAAAACATTGTTATTTCGAGTACGATCCTCCTTGACTAATAAAAAATACAGTAATAATTTGGTTTTTGAGACCAAAATATGTGCCCAAACCCAACTGTCATTCTGCTGGAATCTAATGAGCTGAAGCGCAAAACACGTTGCCATTTATTTCCTTGTCAATTAAAAGTTAAAACTGTTCGAAAGAGAGAGAAAAAAAGAAGAAATCCTTTTACGGTTCTTCGATTGTTGCCTACGAGACTGAAGCTTCGTGCCACTTTCTATTTGAAGACCCGCTTCTGTCTTCTTCGATTCCATTGCTGCACCAAGAGGTGATTTGATTCTGTATATAAATATGTATTTATATATTCTATTGTTGCAGAGTCTACGCAATTATTCATGTATATTCTATTGGTTTTGAGGGTTTCTGTTCATTGCCACCAAACGGTCTGCTCTTCGCTGGCCTTTGACTGACTGGTTTGTTTTTCGTTGCTCTTCCAATTCTACTTATCACTACTCTTTTCGACGTTGACGTCCTCTCGATTTCTTGTTTCCTTTCTCAATTTCAGGGGGCTTTCTGCTATTTACATTGTTCTGGAAGGTTTCTGGGTTTTCTTTTTCTTGTCTTTTGTTTGTTTCTTGGAGTTTTATAATTTTATTTGCTACCTGTTTGACTTTTTTCCATTTCCAGCTACTGAGATTTGTTTAAGGGTTTCGAGTTGCTTGTTCCCAATTATATCTCTTGAATTGTTCTACAGTTTTGTGAATTTGAATATTGGGAGATCTGGTGGTGATTTGATGAGATGGGGAGTAATGGGGTTGTGCATTCATCGAAAGAATTAGGAGAGGAAGGTGTTCGTGGCAAAAAAGAACTGGGGAAGGACAAGCTTGGGCTGGGTGCGGCTGTGGATGAACAATTGGGAGCAGGATCATCTCAAGATGCGGAGGATCGCATGACTAGTTCAGTGGCTTCGTCCTCTAAAGGGTGTAGTCCCAGTTCTTCACCACCAAGAGGTTAGTCCTTGAGAACCTTAAGTTACTTTTGAGTTTGATTAAACTGATCAAGAAAAATAATTTAGCAACTCAGTAGTAGAGCATCATATTCTCATGATTGTTGCCAATTTAGCACAAAGTAGTTAAGTTTTAATTGTAGGCGGATGCTTGAGTTTTCTGTATCGATCAAATGTCTCCCTGATTGAAGTGACATTCAGGATCCACTGCACATGTTCTTTTTTACTGCATCATATGTACTGACATTTAGGATCCACTGCACATTTAGGATCCCTGATTGAAGGTCAAGTTTGCTCGTGTCTTTTGTCGCTATTACTTTCCATGTTAACTTTGGCTTAACCCTATCCTTTTTATTTTCGTTTAACTGGATTCTCACATTATTTTTCACGGAGTAACTGATCTCTCTATCCTATACATGCCCAAACCCTCTTATACATATTTTTCTCATCTTATCTTCAGTTGCAACTAGCCTAACCTTTCCTCGTGTAGCCGCATTCCTGATCTGACCCTTCCTTGTGTTACTACAACTCTACCTAAGCATTCTCACATATTACCCCAATCTGAGGGCCTTGCAACCTTTTCGGAGCTCAACATTTAGTGGAAAAAAGCATTTCTGGGCCATCTGGTAAAAACATCCTTTTAACTGAAGAAAAAAAGAAAGAACACTTAAAGCCCTCTTCCACTCAAACCGCACCCCATTAATCCTTTTTTCTGTCTTTTTGAATCATGATTCCAACACCTAACATGGTTTATAGTAATTTAGTTATTTTCTAACGTAATTGAACCACTACCGATCCCCTATTCTTGCTAAAACTACATTCCATACATTAAGTTTTTATTCTACTTATCACAAATCCTTTTATTTGAACACATCTCTCTTTCTATATGATACAACATTAACCTCTAATCTACTCTCATCAAGTAATAGAATACCATCTGCAAACAACATCACCAAATGACCTCATCTTGAAGAGGTCTTGTGAGCTCATCAATGATCAAGGCAATAAAGAAAGGGTTAGAGCTGATTCTTTGTGCAATTCTATTGTAATGGAAACATCTCTCAAGACTTCCCCACTAGTCCTAATTAAACATAGTTAAGATTTACCCCATTTCTCTTTAGTATGCACCAAAAAAAATTTCTAGGAACCTTATCATATGTTTTTTCTAAGTCAATAAAAGTTGATCATAAGTTCAATTTTTCTATAGGGGTGGTTTTTGACATTTATCAGTGAAGTAACATCTGTAATTCACATCCTTATTGTATGTTTATGAACTACTGACTGAATGTCAAATTGTAACAAGGAGACAGGTGAAGATATTTAATCTCAAATCTATGGCTAAATGGTTTGGGTATATACTTAGTTCCTTTATTCTCTAATATTTTTGATATGTTCACTGATGTCAAATTCTATGTTCTTGTAGTCTTGGATCATTGTGATACCGCACCTCTTGATCCCCACAGAAATCTCCTAATTGACAGCAATGAGATAGCATTTCCTAGATCCATGACAGAGAAGAGGGATACTAGAAGGCATGAGTTAATATTGGATAGACTATCAGAGCGTGAGAAGGTAGATGCCATATTTATGTGTTTGCTGAAAGTTTTTTTCCATGTACTTGCTCATGAAGTCTATTTGAGACACTATAAGAAAGAAAAAGAAAAAACACCACATAAGCATTTTTTCTTTTTATATATTAGAAAACTGAACATTGTATTTGCTTTGTTGATGTTCTACTGTTGTATGGGTAACTTTATTGATTATGATTTATTATGTTGTTTGTTCTCAGAAGGAACTAATTGTGAACCTAGTGAAGATACAAAATGATGGAACAGTAGAAGTTGACATTGCTAGAAGTGCACCTGTTGCTTCAGAATTGTTAGAGCTACACAGTGTTGAAGGGCCACCTATCAATCTTGAGGATATCTGTTTTGAACCCAAAAAATCGGTCCCAAGGTTGAAAATTGCCATGCTTGTGGTTGGGACTAGAGGAGATGTACAACCTTTCCTGGCTATTGCAAAAAGACTTCAGGTATGTTTGGCATATTTACATGTTACGATGATAATTCTGTTTACATTTAACTGATCAATGTTGCTGTAAAGCATTAATTTGGACTCATACACCTCAAAAAATAAAAATAAAAAATAAAAATGGACACACAAAAATATGGAATACAATACAGACACTTCAATTATTGATTTTCAGAAAAACATAGAACACAACCCGTCAAGACATTCTATTTTTTTTAATTGGAAGTATACATTTCATATCAATAATTTTTATGAGTTTCTAGTTCAAATTATTTTAAAGTTAAATGTAGCAATAAATAATAGGATTCTTCACGATAATGGTGAATTGGTGCTTCATAGGTGTTTTGTCATAATGTGTCTGTTCCAAATTAGTATGCTTCTAGGGTTTAAATCTCTCTCTCTCTCTCTCTCTCTCTCTCTCTCACACACACACACACACACACACACACACGAGCGCACACACACACATATGGATTTGCATGTACTCCTCTATGTTTCTCTCTCTTTCTAGGCCTTTTTTTTGTATGGGGTGTTTATGGTCTGTATTTCTGATGCTGTCAAGTTTGTTGGCCTATCTTTAAGGTATTGGAGAAGTATGTCCTTAGGTTTTTCTTGATGGCGGTTGTAAAATCAAGGCCAAACTGTTGCCCAGATCCCTGAACTTCTTGAATCCAATATCCCAGATTCAAGGTATTATTGTAGAAAAGTTTTGACTAGTTGTATGTTAGCACCACCTTGTATCCACTCTTAACCAACCTACAATTAATCTTGTTCTTGCTTAATGGAAACAACTTAGAAGTTGGCGTGGTGAATGGATGAAATGCTTGAGTTTCATCATTGTTTTCTTTGTACCTCCTTTTCCTAGAAATGACATATGTTCACCCACAGTTTCTTGTCAAATTCAAAATATGCTTGTTGTTGAATACTAACATTTGGCATTTGCAATGTGTTAACAAATAACAACTATGATGCCCTCGCATGAAACTATTCCCACATTGTCTTCCTGATTGGAGAGATATTCCAAAAGTGTACGGATTTGATAGTTGTTGTTCTCCATATCAAAATCCTCTTAAAAAAAATATATATATATATATATTATGTTCTTCAAAAATCATACTTCCAAAATAGTGGAATAAAATATTAGGCAACATTAAAGTAGTTGTTTTACTCTGTCTTTCTCAATCACATGCTATCTATTTATATTCAGTTAGGATGCCATTTAAGAAATGTACTTCCAAAACCTTATTCTTACTCGCTGAATAATTTGTGTAATGTATGGAACGTTTCATGAGTGGGTTAGATGATCCAGTATATTGTCAGGAACTAGGATGATAGGGAGATTACTTATATTTGTGAGTTCATGCCATCCCTGATTTTCCGACACTATTCTCTGCATCTCATATTTGATGACCAGCAGGATCAGGGCAGTGTCATTGTCTAAGTTTTTTACTATTTACAAATGTGTTCTTGTTGTTGATCTGATATATTTAAAATTCCTTGCTCCGCAACTCATTTGAATCCTGTTTTAGAAATAGCTAGTACTTTCTCACCGTATGTCTTATTATTTGGTTGGTCTGGAAATGATTATACGTTTGTTTGCAGGAGTTCGGTCATCATGTTAGGTTGGCAACCCATGCAAATTTTAGATCTTTTGTGAGGTCAGCTGGCGTAGACTTTTATCCTTTGGGCGGAGATCCTCGGGTTTTGGCAGGATGTAAGAGGTCCCTAATGTAAAATTGCTTTCTATATTAAATTATCACCATACTTCAATTTGATTCTGACATACTCTGTTTAATCCCATATTTTCTTTTGACATCAAATTAATGGTAAAAAATTAAAAATATATTTACTGGAGAACGATTTTGATGTTGCTTTCTCAATCATTATGTTATTATTATCACCAGAGCTACAAATCAAGATATGAATCTCCATGAATTCTCACTATCATTTAATATGCCGCCTGTATTTTGTTTCCCCTATGTTTGATATCATCAAAATGTTGTTTTCTTTCCTTCGTATTTCCCATCCAAATGATTGCCTTCCATTTGCAGATATGGCCAGAAATAAAGGTTTCATTCCCTCTGGACCAGGAGAAATATCGATACAAAGAAAGCAGTTGAAGGCCATAATTGAATCTCTTCTTCCAGCTTGCACGGAGCCAGATTTAGAAACTGGTGCTTCTTTCAGAGCTCAGGCAATTATTGCAAACCCTCCTGCTTATGGTGAGTCCTCAGGGAGAATGACTGGCTGATTGTTTTGTATGTTCAACATCTAATTATGCCATCTTTATGTTGTAGTTTAGAAAGTAGTAATTATGATGTACTTTTTCGGAGTCTAATTTAGAATTTGTGTCTTTAATCTGGCATGAATTAGTTCTGGAAATAAAAGATTCATATGCTAAAAGTATACATTTTGCTCTTTAGCAGCTGTCTTTTCCTATTCTCCAGACATTGAAATCTAACCAGAACATAATTGCTTAAATATCAACTCCACCGTGAACTATTTAATCAGGTTAATGTTCTTTGCAACTATAGACAATAGAGCAGTGGAATCGAATAATTTTAGAAGGGAAATATTCATGTATAGAGATTCTAGAAGTAGTAATTATGATATAATTAATGAAGGTCCAGTTTTAAACTTGTGTCTTCAGTTTAGGAAGTACCTTTTGAATTAGTTCTGGATGTCCAAAGTTAAGATGCTAAAAGTTTTTTCAAGCTCATTATTTTTGCTCTTCTGGTGTTGTTTCTACACTAAAATAAAGTTTTTTGTGGACATAATGGCATATGCACACCTATGTGAGCTTGAATCAAAATAAGTTAATTTGTTTATCTTTGATAAGGAACATATTTGTGCTCTGGTTGCAGGACATGCACACATTGCTGAAGCTCTTGGTGTTCCACTCCACATCTTCTTTACTATGCCTTGGACGTGAGTTTGTATTAGACTTCCTTTACTTGTTAATCTGAACTGTCTTATTTACCCAAAACATAAGCACTAGCATTTAGAATGTGCGTTGTTTGACCAAGAAAAAAAGAAGAAATATATTATGTCTAATGTTCCTTTGTTCTTCTTTAGTGCACTTTCCTCGTCTGAAAAAAAGAAGTTAAAAACCCCATACTTTGACATTCTCAAATCCAAATTTGGAGATCTGATCCAGGCAAAATATATGGGCCTTATATTGTTTCATATGAGTCCAGTCTAGTGGTTTTGGTCTAGCCTATTTAGTGTCTCAATTTAGCTTATTTGTGTCTTGTAATTCCTTCATGTTGTGATGGGTGTTATTACTTCTGTTATATAACAGATGATGGCTTGTAATTGATATTCAATAACAAATGGTATCAATGAAAACTATCTTCACTCTCTAATCTCTCTTCCTTTCAATCGCTCTCTCTGACTCTATTTCTCTCTAAACCTTCTACTCCTTCCCTGATCAATCTTTTCTCTTTTCAAATCCTCATCTTTCTCTATCCCTTTATTGAGCCATTGAGCACTATGTTCTTTCATTTCTTATTTTTTTATACCTTGCTTAAAAGGGTTGCATCAACCCTAGAAAGATAAATAGGAAACTCTACACTAATAAATATGAAACCCTAATTAGGCTATCCCAATAATCCAATATTAATATTTTTCGCTTATAACCAAGAGCTTTAAATGTAGCTGTGTTTTCGAGTAGCAAGGTAAGTGAGTGCATCATTCTCATCTCAAACCTCTGTATCTTGATGCAAGCCAAATATATAGGCCTTTTGTTGTTCCATTTAAGTACAGTCTAGTGGTTTTGCTTTAGCCCATTTAGTTCATCAATTCAGCCCATCTGTATCTGATGTGGCCATTCCTTCATGTTGTGCAAGGTGTTAGTACACTGTTATATAGTAGACAGATAACGGCTAGTAATTGACATTCAATAAAATTATATTGAAAGCATCTTTGCTCTCTAATCTCTCTCAACCTTTTTCTACTCCTTCCTTGATCAATCTTATCTCTTCTACAATTTTCTTTCTGTATCCCTTTATTGATCCATTGAGCTCAAGAAGGAATCAAAATTGTGATCTCTTTGGTAGGTTGTCGAAACAGAAAGTGCACTTGAGGTTTTGTTAAAAAGATTTTCACAAAATTAATTTATGTCAGCATTGATGTAAATATAGTTTGTGTGACATGGTTTCGGTGGTAATCTATTGAGATTCAGTTGGGGATGTTTCAATTCAGGAAAGAGATCTCATATACTCTAGATTCACTTGGTCTTATCAACAACCTTAATGTAAATACAGTTTCCTCTTTTGCTTCACCCCCTTTCATCATTTCCTCCCTCCTTCTCTCTCTCTCTCTCTCTCTCTCTCTCTCTCTCTCTCTCTTATTTTTTCTCTTAACTCTTTCTATGTATTCTCCTATATCAATTGATGCTAATTATAACTTGCGGGATCAAGGATCAATTTATTGTCATATGTGATATGACCCTGTTTTCTGTACAAATCTTATCAAGTCTAAACAAGATCACTATACTGTAGATAACTAAATGGAGCATTTGAGTTAATTTTGAAAAGAATGGTAATCAAATAATAGAATGATAATAATGTTCATATTTGTGTCTGCTTACACAAGATACTTCTCCGTACTTGAGTATATTAGTGATTGTGAATGAGTAAATCTCATTCCTTTTTTGTCTGCAAGGAGAATGGGGTGAGAATAAAAATACGATTAAATTGTTCCTAATTTATGCACAATAGGTGATTCCCACTCTCTTATGATTCTGGGCTTCATCTCCATATGTAACTTTCTCTAATGCTAGCGAGCAGCAACTGGAGATCTAATGGTTTGGGGTTTAATATTAAGGATTGAGTCAATTAACTAGGATATTAAGGAATAGTTTATGACTTGACACTTACACTGGTGTCGTCAAGCATAGTCTTATGTTTTGTACTCCACGGTTGAATGATATACAGAAAAGCTGTCAAATACACTGCCTAATCCTTCATCTCCACCTTCCTCACTCTACTCATTGTGTACCTTTTTCATAAATTACTATACTGTAATGTTACCAATTTGTGATTAAATGAGATATTGAAATTTAAATTGGTTGACATGATTGGAAGTTACCAAAGACCGTGCCATGTGATTTGGAATCTTTTGACCTGAGTGGAAATTACTATTTGTGAGCTGCTATTTGAATAGATCAATGGCCTGTTTATGAAGACAACATGAATCAGATTGTAGTTTGCATTCAGACTGTAATTCTCACCAATAGAACCAAATAAGGATGATATTTTTGTCTTTTTTTTTTGTTTTGTTTTTTTTTAAACGTTGGACATAAGATCATTTGGATAACATGTTATATGTTAGCAAAAATTGGGTTTGCTTATTATCTTTAGGATGAGGCATGGCTCACATATGGAAATATGATTTCATATGCTATTTGTTTAAAGTGAAGTAGGTGAGTAGGTCATGTCATGTGATAACAACATTTCCTGATAGGATATCGTTACTCTAAATGAAATAGATTGGACTGCCAGTGCCGAGGAGAGGGTACTGAGAAAAGGCACACATGTATAAGTTTTAGTATTTTGAAATGATTGGTCTGTTTTGTTTTTATTTCATAGTATTCATGTTATTTATATGACATGAATCAAATACACTACTTTGTATGGAATGTCATTTCATTTTATGTGTATTCTTACATTTATATTGAATAGGCAGGCCAACATATGAATTTCCTCATCCACTGGCACGGGTACCTCAAAGTGCTGGTTATTGGGTATGATCTTGACTAGTTGTCTCATTCTCTTTTATTTACTTTTCCAAGAAACAAGCCTATAAACTAATTATACTGCTAATATTTTCCTATTTGTTCTATGCATTCAGCTTTCATATATTGTAGTGGATTTGCTGATATGGTGGGGCATACGGGGATATATCAATGACTTCAGGAAAAGGAAGCTGAAACTTCCTCCAATTGCATACTTCAGTACATACAATGGATCAATATCCCATTTGCCAACTGGCTATATGTGGAGTCCCCATGTTGTACCAAAACCAAGTGGTAAGATAGTTCAACTATTTTGTCTTTATCTATAGTTCAATTATTTTGTCTTTATCTAATTTCATTATATTACATGCTTATGAATTTTCTTTTTGCAAGGATTGCACATATGTATTTTGTAGCAGACCACAGTCAATAGTTCTCTCTTGACAAATTGATGATTGATGAACATCTAATAAAAATACAACCTTCTCTCCCAAAACATGTACTTGTGAAATATGCTGCTCCAGTAGCTGAAAAACTGAGTAGGACAATAACTCGAGTTGAAACTAGTGTTAAGAAAATTATCCTTATGGTAAATTAGTAGCTCTATTTTTGAATATCTGAATTGATAGAGTAAGAACTTACTGAGCATCATAAACTTAACATTTTGCCCTCAGTTTTCTCTGGTCTTGTAACTAAATATACTTGGCACCATATCAGTTTTGAAAGTTTTTTTTTTTCGTACTGTAACCTCTCTCTCTCTCTCTCTTTCTCTTTTCTTTTTCTTTTTATGTACTAAACATTGTACCACTTTAAATTTTGACTCATGTGGGATTCCCAATGAATTGTATTATGCTTTATTTACTAATTTGTCAGGAATACTAAATCTGTTTAATTAATGTGTAGATTGGGGTGCTACAGTTGATGTTGTTGGTTATTGTTTCTTAAACCTTGCTTCCAAGTATCAGCCTCGGGAAGAATTTGTTGAATGGATCCAAAGAGGATCAAAACCTATATATTTTGGGTTTGGGAGCATGGTATGGTTATTTAACAATAACTCTGTGTTAAGCTATTTGCAGTTCACACATGATTTGTACAAAAATGTTATATTCATGCATGTTATATATGACAATATTATTTTATTATAAATTTTCTTTATATCTATCCTAAAATGCTGATAAATAGAATTCATTTTCTTAAAAGATTTACTACTTGGACAGTACAATAGGACACGTGCCTGTTGAATTTTTTATTGATCCCTAATTTTCTAATGAATCAGGCGTGGAGATCATTTATGTTGCAATTTCGTAAATTAGTATGGTATGTGTTAGAAGAGATGAAAGACAAATTAGTTAGATTACTTGGTGTACTCCATAATTTCCTTTAACATTATTTGTCAAATTCTTATGATTATAAAAACTGTATCGGGGTAACATACATACTTGAATCCCTGTAAGCCAGAACTTGGAATTTTTTGTCCAGACATTATTTTACAAAAATAATGGACGTACTCTAAATTTCTAATCGTAACATTCATTGCAATTTTGTATTTTTTTTTCCAGCAAACATATTGTTGAAATTAATAGGACAAATGATATGGATGATAAATTTAAGTGGGGAGAGTTGATAACGTGGTTTGGCCATAAGGCCTACACTGCTACACATACTCTGAATACCCAAGGGGCTTAGTATGTACTCACTAACTTGAGGTGATGAGTACAAAGATCCCATATTTACAACGGGTGTAGGAGATACACATGGTAAGAAACAAATTAAAAAAAATCACTTTAATTATCATAGTCTCATAATCTGTCTATGAAATCCCATGATGTGTTCCATATTAGTGCCTGGTTCTGTACACTACACTTGATTTATATGTACTACTATACATATCTATCAGTCAGTTTTATTGTTCAATGTTCATTGACTTCTGTTAGATTGTATTGTTGCTTCTCGAGTTATGGGCCTTATATGATTGAAATAGTACTTTTTGCTTGTTAAGCCACTTGAAGATCCCAAGAAAACTACAGATATTATATTGGATGCGTTAAAGGATACAGGGCAAAGAGGAATAATTGATCAAGGTTGGGGTGATCTAGGGAACTGTAAGTACTATCCTTTTGGTTCTATTTGTCTCTTCTCAAGCTTTTAAAGTTATTTAAAATTCTTATTGTTTGATTTGCATAGCTTTTGGGTTTACACCTTTCACATTATAGGATGTTTTTAATTGGAATAAGGGAAAAATAATTTGAAGAGTCTTCAAAGTGATTTTACTTCCGAACGTTCTCTACAGTAGAACCATTCTGATGCACCCAAATTGAGATGTGTGTTGGAGTGTTGACTGAGGGAACCATCTTCCTTGTAAACATCCACATGACCTAGGACCTATAAGACAATTGGTGTCTCGGTGAGGCCCCTTTGACGCTCAAGTCAGACTGGGGCAGTGTGTAAAGAGGAAAATATGTATTTCATGGCAGAGAGTACAGTTTAAATGGCTAGAGCAGATTTTATATTCTGATATTCTTTCAGAGTCAGTCGTGATTTCCATTTGCAAAAATACCGGATGAAAAATAGAATTCTGAGACTTTTTTTTTCATAAGTCTCAACCCTGTGCTATTAACGAGTAGTGAAATCTTTGCCCGTTTTCCTAAGAAGGATTTATAAGCTAGCAACTCAACTCAGCAATGGCACCAAAGGTGATCAGGTTCTTCTAAAGTTATGAATTACTTTATTTTCTTGATCGAAGCCTTAAAAGCTAACAAAAAATGAATATTTCCATCTTATCTGCCTTTCATAGATCAGAATAAGGAGAAAAAGCGCATCTAGAATCTAGAAAACCAAAGGCTGCTGCTCTTAGCGGGGGCTCTACTTAATCGGGATACCTCTTCTACTGTTAAACTATAAAAAGGGATGGCTAAAGGATTCTTATTTAGTATACCTCTCTGCTCCTATTGAAAGAAAAAGCCATGTTGACTCCTTAGCCAAGCTGTCTTAGTTTAACTCTCCCCCATATTTGGGTTGATCCGAAGTTGACCCCTTTTACCTTGTTGTCATTCAAGCTAGGGTATTTATAAGTATGTAGGTGTGTGTTGAAGAAGACATATTTGTAGTGGGATGACATGCCTTTCCTTTAGGTAGAAAAGCCCCTTGGGATGGTTATGTGCCAAGGTGGTCTTGAGCTGCCTGGTTGACCAACCTCTTTTGCATCATCAATATATATATTGGGAAATATCATGTATGTCAGTAAAATATAGAGAAATTAAGGTTATTGCGATAACAGTTTCATTGAAAGTATGGGCATGCCGTATGAGTATCTCAGCTAGCGGTGAGATAATGATGTCATTGCCTCTTCTACTATCACTGATAATATATTTACTGAGGAGCCTTTAGTTGAACCCCCTTGCTCCTAAAATCATTTTCTTTAGAACACTGTAAACGTTGATGCATGCTTGCTATTCAGTAACTCTGTTGTAGCTTGTTTACATGTAATTTTGAGATGTCTGTTGTGGCGATGGAATGTGTCACTTGTCTCATTCTATTACTGTATACAGTATAGATCATGGGTTGTTTTTATTTTGACCTTTAAATGGTAGATATTCATGGTTTCTCTTGTGGTTCATCTCGTTTTCTAGTAACAGAAGTTCCCGACAATGTATTCCTTTTGGTGGACTGTCCTCATGATTGGTTGTTTCCTCAATGTTCTGCGGTGGTAAGTATTATTTTATTTTCCGTCTTCTAATAGAAGTTGTAAATGCTGTATAATGCTGATTGTATAAAAGTAGAAAAGCCTAATGAACTTACTAGTATATTTGTTAGTTTTTTTATTTGTTTTTAAATCTAGAGCAGAGCTATTGGACTGTTTGGAGACAACCAGAGTACAGTGGTTGCATCACCTAAATTTAAACGTAAATTATTGGAAATGCCTTATTATTGATAATCTAAGGTAGCTTTTATTTAGCATTTTAAATTTGAATCATTCGGAGAGTAAGATATACGGTATTTTGGAATTGTAATAATTGCGAGCGTATACAAAATTTGATTGGGCATATTTGAAACAAAACGTATGTTCTATTTCTTCAAATAGGTTAAATAAATTCAAATTATTAGGATTAACAGTGGGGACGTATTTCAAATAATCAATATTTTGATTATTTTGAAGTGTGTGAATTATTGAAGAGTTGTTAAAATTTTAAATTAAGTTGATGAAGAAATTAAATGAACACTCTCAGACTACTACTTCCTTAAAGCTATCCATTAACTGGAACCCTCACTGCCACAAATTTGTAGGTTCATCATGGCGGTGCTGGAACTACGGCAACTGGACTCAGAGCTGGGGTAAGTATCCAATTAGTTTTTTCATGTTAAGGTTTCTTGGTTGCATGTGCGAATAAATCTACTTGAATGTTTCAGTTTGTTTAAGGAGTTTCATGTACAAAAGGTAATATTGCCCTTAGGAAAGAAATGTAAAAGAGAAATACAAGCATGCAATTATCTTATGGCATTCAGTTTCATGAATGATTATTTTTAATTTCTACCAGAACCAAATTCATTGTTTATTTTTGGTTTATCTAATTCTAATGTGAATATTTTAAACTCAGTGTCCAACCACCATTGTGCCATTCTTTGGGGATCAATTCTTCTGGGGCGACAGAATACATCAGAGAGGGCTTGGACCTGCACCTATTCCAGTATCAGAGCTCAATGTCGAGAACCTATCAAATGCTATAAATTTCATGCTCCTGCCTGAGGTAAAATTCCATGAGATGAGATGGGAATCTGGCATTAATGGTGGAACATGCATTAATTATATAAATTCGTGCTTGCAGGTTAAAAGCCGAGCAATGGAGCTAGCGAAGTTTATAGAGAACGAAGACGGGGTTGCAGCAGCGGTTGATGCATTCCATCGCAATTTACCCTCTGAGCTACCATTGCCTTCAGCTTCGTCAGATGAAGATGAAGATAGAGGTCCAAACGCTTTACAGTGGCTCTTCCTTAAAATCGAAAGGTGTCTTCCTTGTGGATGTGGCGTTTAGGGTTCTGTCAACATCTTTTGTTCGTTTTTATGGCTTCCCCTTCTCAATTCTTATTCTTTATATATTTATTTTGTCATTATTTTTCTCGATTCACTTAATAAACGGCTTCCCTATTGGTTCGGCGCACAAAAATAGTTGTACATGAGCATAGGTTTTATGTCAAAGCTTGTGTTAGGATATGTTTGTCTGCTTCTCTTCTTTTGTAATCCAAACAAACAAATAAAGAGTTATGAATGTACGAGTCATGCATTGAATGGACTACAGGTCATTTGAATGAACAGCTTTATGCTGCCATCACGACGGGTGGTTGTCTCTTTGGTTTACAACTTTGTGCAGACTCCGCTCCGCTCATCGGGTTATGAATATATTGGTGCATGTTTTGATAAAATGGTGTATGATTTGAAATTGTGATAAAGTGGATAATGTATCCTTGGTATAGAAGTAGTGGTTGTGCATTTGACTCTGATTATACTTTGATGATGATAATGTGGAGAACAAATGTAGAAATTGGGTGTTGATTGATGTGGTTGGGCAGAACCAAAAAAAAAGGAGAAAGTGTTCTTTGTTGTTTCATTCAGTTAGTCTTGGCATTATATATTAGTTTGCTACTTGTTGGGCGCAAATATATTTATATTTTATGCATATTATTTTATACATGATACATAAATTTTGTCTTAATATCCAATTTAATACACGATAAGATATCTTTTTTGAAAAATGCTAAATGTCTCAAATATTGTACAAAATTTTCTGTACAAAGTGACGTGGCAGTTTATGTGGCACGTACATTTTTTGTCTTTTTGTGCTTAAAATCAAATTTTGACAAATAATTATCCGACATATATGATACCACTACCCTCCCATGAATTTTTGGCGCGGAGCGCCCGGTATATGAAATTTATTGTACATGTGGCTTGTTATGATTAGGTCAAGTCAATAAATTAGATAGTTGACGTGTCATATTCCATTGAGGTGAGTTTTTATTTTGTACAAATAATTTTATACAATTTTTGAAACATATATCATTAGTACATAATCAAGTTATAATAGTATATAAATTTCAACTTCTACCAAATTAGTACATACAGTTAAATAAAATTATTTTTGGGGGTTAAGTATGAGGTTTTCAAAATGCACTCGTGATTAATACATAATCAAAACCTTTAAGTTATAACACACTCATTAATTCTCATTCAAGTCAGGATTGTAGATCTATAAGAAGTTTTTCTTACCGAACGCAGTTGCATTCTCTGCGCCAATAAAATTTACTTTTTCGTCAATAGGCCACTGTTTTGAAATTCTGAAAACCAACAAATAAGTGGTGGAACTTTTATTTTAGTGACAAAATACAAAGTAAAGTTTTTAACCTTGAAAAAAAAATAGTGTTTTCAAAATTTCATAGGCCTCACATAGTAGGGTTATCTCTATAGGTAATTACAGATGGTAAGTTACTATTTCTGTTGACACTTCTAAACTATTATTTTTAACTTTTGAC
>JAYMTG010000127.1:0-18138 GCA_036897565.1 Pelargonium exstipulatum | reverse complement strand
CAAAATGTCTTTACAAAGGCAACTGTTTTCCTAAGCTGCCTAGAGAGAGGCAGAGATTACGAAATTTTTGTCGTTTTTCAATTTGTTAATTTTGTCGTTCCTTCAAAAGATCATTAGTCGTTCAATTTATTTCTTCGATATCTTTCCTGTAATTTATTTACTCAGTTATCTATCGTTTAAACAGTTAGTTTTGTTATTGGATCACTTTTTTTTTGTGAACAGAATTATTCCATTGTGGAGGTGCTCTATTTTTGTCGCTCTTTTCCCTTTTTTATCCCTATAAGGTGTGAGAAAATTTTTCGAAAAGACTTGAAGTAAGGACTCATTGCAGTTCTGAAAACCAAGTGCTGTAAAGTAAAGTTCGGAAACGAAATTTGTGAAAAACTGCCCAGACGAAATCTCTGCATTTCCGAAGGCACGAAGAATAGCAAATTTCAAAGTAAGAATTTCGAAACACAGCTGCAAAGTAAGGTTTTCGATTTTGTTTTTCTATTTGCACGAAGAATAGGAGTTACTTTTGTGAAAAACTACAAAGTAAGGTTTTTTAAATTTCTGTGCACGGAATTTATTAAACTCCGAAACGTACGAAGAATAGCAAAAGAACTCTGAAAAACTGCTTATAGAAACACATAAGTGAAAGCTCCGAAACGCAAAACCCTTTTTATATCTCGTTGCAGATATATAAAACTCGTTTTTATACCCCAAAACAGGTATAGAAACGAAGCGAATAAATTACTTTAAGAACAAGGTAAAGTTATTTGCAACTTACGAGTTAATAAATCGTTGCATTTATTTCTCAAATTTTTATATCTTGTTGCAGATATAAAAAATCGTATTATACCCCAGAACAGGTATAGACGAGGTAGATAAATTACTTTCGTTGCAAAGTACATTTATTTATACCACCAGAGAAAATAAATCAGTGCATTTATTTCTCAGAAGAATAAATCGTAGCATTTATTTTTCCCAAACCCTCTGTTTTACACAACGCGGTAAAATACTGCATTTGCCAGTACCTTTCCCGTTAAAAACAGAACAAAGGTCTTTGTTCTGAAATCACGTGGTGAAATTCTACATTGCTAGAAATTTTTCCCGCCAATTTTAGAACAAAACACGTTTTCTCTAGAGCAACGTGGTGAAACATTGCATAAGCCAATACTTTCCCCGCCCAATTTAGAGAAAACAAGTTCCAAGGACAAAAGGTTGAAATACTGCATTGCCAGTACATTCCAACTGCCTGTCTTTTGGAACAAATAATTCTTCGAAACGAAGTAGATAACGATCGCATTGCCGATTAGTCATCTACTTTCATTTCAAAAGAATTTTTTCGAAAGAAAGAGATAAAGAAATCACATCCGCTGGTTTCTTATCTACTTGCTTCCGAAAACAACAAGATAACAAGCGAGGCGAGTTGACCACTGCGTTACCCCACCGCCTCACGCCTATACTTGTTGGTTAGAGCCGTCTAGACACTGCAGCTGCCAGTTGTTTACGACACAGCGCTCACCTTACTATTATACATACGTGCGCGCGTTCCAACGCACAGTATAGTAGGCGTGTCTATAACCACATAGCTGGTTACTGGATACGTGTTATCTCGTTCTGCCTTTAGTATACACGTTGCTATATACGAAGAATGACGGGACCTTGTGCTAATACAAGAGCCAAACGATCGTTTCATAATAAACCTGTACCGGTAGCGTGCAAGTGTAAGACGAAGCGCCATAAGCGAGATTGTAAATTCTACATACCTCCTTTGGAAATCGTAAGGCGATCTGTTCAAATGAGTGATTTATTACAACCATCTCAAGTGAACAATAACAATATGAGAGATTCAGAACAATCTACTCATAGCAGGGATGAGGTAGGTACATCTCAAGGTGACATTACGACACCAACGAGGCTACCTATTCACTCGAAAGTGGTAGCTAGTACATCGCAAGTCAATGCGCTTACGCCGATGCACACACCTACCCCTTCACCTGTGCAAGTCGTAGCAGGGCTATCTCCAGCAAGACCGCTGATACAGATACGTCCCTCTACACCAAATCCTTCATCACCTCAGAATTTACTTCAATCTCTAGAACGAGAACAACCATTTAATGAATTGATTGCCAGAAGCGCATCAACCGAATGGGAAGTAAATTCTCAGGGGTCCAATACGGCCGTTGGAGACAACTATGAAGGTAAACGTTTATGAAGATTGTCAGACTTAGTTCCTCCTCCGCGAGAACGACGTCAGCTGCGATTGACTGAGATGGGGGAAAATGCCTCTGCGCAACAACTACCTCAGATCAATCCAGGTGAACTCGAAAATAATGATCCAATTAAGCGATTATTCAAGCACACGTGGTCTTGGCAAACTTCCGTAAACAAAGAGATGCAAGTTGGATTGAGACTCCATGAAGACAGCATCTCTGCACTCGAAAACGACGTGCAAAACCTCAATGTCAACCAACAGGATACGTCTGAAACGGTTAACATCTGTTCAGACTATCTTATCCGGTTAGACAATAGTTGCAAAAATTGGGCAACGATGCTTCAAAATCATACCAAAACGTATGATGAATGTATCTTGAACAATGCAATGAATGCTCGAACAGCTCTAAAACGAGTTGAAGAAGTAGCTCAAGACCTACGTGATGCTAAGAACAGCATCGCTCAAGGCATGATTCACCATATCGATCAATGCAAAGATATGGCGAGATCTGTGCAAGACCTCCATCAGCGAGGTATTGAGTCCCCTACTCCATCTGCGAGTAGTTCTCAACTCAGAACTCAAGGAAAACTCATGACGGTAGACCCAGTAGCGGTCAAGAACGCTGGAATCTATTTTAACGATGAAAGAAAGTTCCACCCTCATGAGTATATTCGAGAGTTCGAGAAATATTTTGCTCATATGAATGTGGCTGAAGCGCACAAGATGTACGCATTCAAAGGACTTGTTCACACTGCTGACATGGAAGCCTGGAATCGCGATGCATCTGAAGCCAACACATTCGAAGAATTGAAAGCTCGATTCTTAGCAAGATATTGGGACCAAAAGTCACAGAATGCTGCTTTGGAATATTGCCAAAAGCGCTACAAAGCAGCAGCTAATCTCAAGGAGATGGCTAAGGATCTTATCCGATGGGCCAGAACGCTCAGCACGATGACTTACGCCATTCCCGAAGTGATTACAAAGAGTCTTACGGAAAAGGTTCCGAATCCGTACAAGTTATTCCTTACGCAGGAAGACAAGTCAATTGAGGCTTTCATTACAAAGCTAAAACCATTGACTGAGGACGATTCGGATCCCTCTACCAACGTTCCAATCACTATTGGTGATTCGGGCGAAGCAGAAACTGTTCAAAAGCAACAGCCTGCGAAAAAGACTCAAACCTCGACTAATACGTCAGGTACCAACCGAGTCAATACTTGGCCAACGAACCAGACACATGACGCGAGTTTGCCTACGCAATTCCGCATGATGAATCAGTTTGGGGTGCCTAATACGGCGCTGGTGCCAAGTAAGAACCAGTTAATGGATCAAATGCTTAACAAATGGTTAACTCCGGATCAGAAACGATTACGGATTCCCATTTCGGGCATGCGAGCCAACCAAGGTGGTCAGAATGGGAATCCAAAGCGACAAACTTCTGACACATCGAATACGAAAACTGCTCCATTGCAGCAGGCAACCCCAAAACAGCCCAAAGCGGCTGCCGGAGTTGAACTTCCTATGATGCACATGGATTTCAACCTGGAAACAGGGGAAGCATTTTTCGTAGACGAGGAGAATGCTGCTATTTCAGCTACAGGGATGTTACAACATACTACTTGTAGCCACGAAGTACAGCAATTACCCACTAGCGACGCAGACGTCATCAGCACGCCAGACGCTAGTCAAGGTCCAATCCCACCAGTGGAAAACGATCAAGACTAGACAATTCTGGAGCGGTGTCTAGTCGGGTAAAAGCTCCTCACGTCAACTCTATCTTCTCAGAATTTATCTGGATAGGTGACGGGATAACAAACTTCCTTAAGCGAGGTGATACTCCGGTGACGGAGAATTTACCCGGCTACCTGCGAGACCAGATAAGTCTGAAAGACATCTTGTTACAGATGAAAAAAACTACATTTCCTAAGAACGGGAAATACATCCTCTCAGCAGGACAATACGAGTTGAATTACCTCAACATCCCATATGCGGCATTTGAGCAAGAATTCAACGAGATTATCGATTATCTCCTCCAGAACGAGGCAGAAATCATAATTATCGTATTTCCTCTCGTTAAACCGTTGGTCAGATCCCAGAACGGTGAGATCAAAGAAAAGGGCGTGAAACTAAATCGTTTCATATCTTACCGAGATATTTTCGTTCAGGCCGCCCAGCGCCCGAAGGTTATATTTTGGCGGGAACCTACTTTGAAGTTTCTTATTACAGAAATGACAAAGAACGAGAGAGGAAAAGAATACGAACGTCCTATTGCGGACAAAGATGGATATATCGTTCCAAACTTGCTCAAATTTAAATTTGTAGCACAGTATCAACGATATTTTCCAGCGATTTCAACATACCGTGAAATCTATGATTGTGTTTGCAAAAACATAATGAAAATCGTAGAGGAATGGCAGTTACGCCAATCACGGAAAATAGTTGAAACGCAGAACCGAAATTCCCCAGCTAGCGGGATAAAACGGTCAGCTGAACCTCAGATTGGTCAGAACACCGATCAGGGTAAAGCAAAAATCCAGAAACTTGGTCCCGAAGCGGATAAGCCTGGTCCAGATATTGATCCCAAAACGGATGATTCTGGAGTGGAATCCGAGGAAGAAGATAAAACTCCTTTTCTCGAAGATTTCGCAATAGACGTAGGTGCGATTCCATCTATCACAATGGAAACGATAGATTTTTCTCCGGCTTATTACAGCATGCAGAATGAAAACTATCGAGGTATGTACAAAAGGAAGTACGACCATCCGACCGCTGCGTCAGGTCAACTTTCTAAACCTGCAATGCCGGTACCGCCAAAGCGCAAACCGCATTGGAAGGAAGTACTACCCACTTACGGAATTAAAAGTTCAATTTCCATCGCATCAGCCGATGAAATTGAGACCTCCAATAGCGAGGGCAAATGTGACGATTCTCCCGAAGCGGAGGACGAACACATCCAGTTTTTCGATGCTCGCGATGACATTCCTCTCAAAGCAGACGAATTACATCCGATGGCCGAAAAACAGGTGGTGACTGAAATGACTCGGGACCCTACATGCGTAGTACCGATCAAAATAGGCACCAAAATAGTTGCGATACAACTGGACTCTGGGGCACTACCTAACGTAGTCTCTACCAAGGTCATAGCGAGTATCAAAGCTATAGCTCCCGACTGTGTAAGAGAAGTACAGCTTCGCCGTACGGTCCATCTTCGCATGGCCAATAACGCGATAGTTACACCTTCCACCACAGTCGCGGAGATCAAATTCTACTTTGGACCAGTCCTAGTACGAATGCCGTTCTTCATAATGGACACCCCCGGGTCGACATTTATAATGGGACGCGCATCCATGGACTACCTGAAGATCACACCGTACATCCACGAGCGACGTGCGGGGTGCATCCCAAAGGGAAGAGAGCCATTTTCGATACCTTACTTGAAAAAGGAAGTATATCAAAATGCGTTATCTTTGTTCAAAGTAGAACACGACAAAAAGTATACTCACGAAATCATTCAGCGTTCCGTGAATTATACTTCTTTCCTTGATTCAGATTCTGTTGCGAATGCTGATCAAGCGAAAGCGCATAAAATTCTACTCACGAATTTGCGCAAAGATTTGGATGAAGCTGCACGTGAAGGCAGAATCTCAGAAGATCAAGCCCGACGCGGCAAGACGGAGATCTACGAATTTAAGGATATATTCGACCTGAATCCAGGCGAATATAAAGGCCCACCAGTGAACTTTAGCTTCATACCTGGTGAAGGTCACCTTAAACCTTTCGTAGGCGAGAAATACAGACCATCTAAAAAGTTGAATCCGGCTTTAACGACAAATCTGTACAAACTTCTCGCTCTGGGAATCGTCAGACCATCCAAATCGGTCCATATTAACACACTTGCTGTTAGGATCAAAAAATCTGGTGACTTACGCATTTGTCTCGCTGCAGACGAGTTAAATCAGTTCTTACAGAACGTGAAAACTGAACCAGCTACGATTGACAGCGTAATATTTAACGGCGCAAATGATAACTTCTTTTGCACGTTAGATTTCACTGCCGGATTTTGGCAGCTGGTTATAACTGAAGAATCGCGTAAGTACACTGCGTTTATCGTGAATGGCCAAGTTTACGAATTCTGTAGACTGCCATATGGACTTAAGATCTCCTCAGGCGAGTTCGTTCACATGATAAACCAAGTAATACCAGATCAAGAAGGAGTATCTAAATTCGTCGATGACGTAAAGATCTCCGGGAATACCTTTGAAGAAACTCTAGAGCGGTTACTCAAAGTATTCCGGCTAATTCGCCAATATGGATTGAAACTCAATCCAAACAAAACGCATTTCTTTTCGAAACGCGCAGCTCACTTAGGTTTTATCTTAGCTCAGAACAGCATAGAGAAACAAAGTGAGAAGTATGAAAAGCTGCTCAGTTTCGAGAAAGCGCATACGAAATCCGGCAAGTTTGAGCTGAAAACATGTAAGGAAGTCTTAGCACTTGTAGGTTTGACTGGACTATATCGCCCTTTCATACCTAAATACATGCAGATCACGGCACCTATTTACGAGTTACTGAAAGGTAATCCGGAAAAGGTCACCTGGACTGAACACGCTCAAACTGCTTACGAACTTCTCAAAGCAGAGTTTAAAAAGGATTTCAAATTGTGTCAACCTCCAAAACAAGGTGATTTATATCTAGACACAAAGCTTTCGTCAGACGCCATGAATGGAGTACTCTATTACATGGACAACGACGAGAAACGTATCATCATGTTCATATCATCTTCCTTCAAAGAACATCAGAAAGCTTTTACGCTTTATGATAAGGAGATGATGGCATTGGTGAACTGCGTTAAAAAGCTACAAATGTGGATAATGGGGAGAAAAGTCCATGTGCGATCTAATCTGGAACCCATTGTCCACGAATACAGAGTCTTATCTCAGACTCACCGGAAGCCAGCAAAGTGGATTGTTTCCCTAAGCGAATTCGATCTACTTTACGACATCAAAAAATCAAACAAAGCTTTGTATGATGTCAAGGCTCCCGAGTTGGAAATCAAGTTTCCAATGGATGACTCATCGATTCCGGTGACCTCCGTTGAACTTGAATACAAAGCAGAGGGCAGAAATTCTTGGAACGAATCTACGCCCAACAATGGTATTGTTTCTCAAAATGGAAACAAACCAGACTATGATTTAATCTCCAGCTGCGAGAATAAATCAGACGCCGGTACCAATTCTCAAAGTCCAGACAATGGAAAAGGTTCCAAGAACAGAGCCACCCCATTGAAAATGTGTACATTCCAGACACTTCTTAAGCCCATAGCGGTGAAACTCGTGGAAGCGATAAGCACAAAACTCCTTGAACGTTTGGAAAATATTTTTGACGAACAAGCGAGTGATGAGAATTGTAAATCAATTCTCAGAATTCTGGATGAAAAGGTACCAGCAAACAACAAAAAAGGTTCCGACAAACAAAAACGCAAGAAAGCCGTTTTTAAAGTCGAAAGCGACCTTGATGGGAATAGAATACTGCTGAGACGTCTAGACGACGGATCGCACGTTCCTTATCTCCCAGACAGATTATTTTACGATACCGTAAATTATCTGCATTCTACATATGGTCATACAGGGGCATCGCGTCTGCATACCATATTTTGTCAACTTTACTACCATCCAAACGCGATGGTGCACATACGCGCAATCACAAATTCGTGCATTGTTTGTAAAGTTAACAAAAATTACGCCAACCGTAAAACACTCGAATATGCGCAAATAGAGGCATACTCCATTGGCGATGTACTGTCTGTTGACATATTCGGGCCCATACCTGCTCTCAAAAACGAGGCAAAATATCTTCTCGTTGCAAAAGATATTTTCACTGGCAAGGTATGGTTACGGACCATGACTCAAATTACTAAGAAAGCTGTGTGCAATGCCATGCAGACGATCTTAGATAATGTAAGAGACTTGGGCGTACGGATAAAGAAGGTGATCACCAATAACGGTTCACAGTTCATATCCGATTCTTGGTACAATTTACTCGAGAACAATGACATCAAGGTTGCGCATACCACTGCGTATAATCCGCAATCTTCGTCAGTCGAAAGGACCATGCGCGTCATTGGAGACAAGTTACGAGTTAAATTGAACAAGACCCATGATCCAGGTCGTACGCACCTGACATGGAAACGGTTTGTTGGTGAGATCGAATCCGAGATCAACAACACGCCGACAGGATTCAAATTTAAGCCCAACGAAGCTTGGCGCATTAAAGATGAAACCTGTAAAGAACTGGCCGAAAAAATGCAACCGTTCAACTTCAAACATGCATTGATACAAACGCAAGAGGAACTCCATAAGCGAGAAATCCCTTCGGTATCGATAAAAGAATGCATGGAGAAGGCGGAACTAAAACCGGACAGAGACCTCATCTATGACGTTGATGGCTATGTTCGTGTTACTGCAGACGGTGCATGCTCCAAGAACGGAGATCCTGCCGCAGTAGCCGGTATAGGAATTTGTTTCGCGCCAGATTCTAATTGGAATATATCTGAAAAGATCCAAAGCGATCAGTATTCTTTGTCTAACAACTTGGCTGAACTCGTAGCAATATATACCACAATGCTGGTATTACGATCACGTTCAGTCAAGAAAGCAAAAATACTATCAGATTCCAATTATGCTATCAAAGCATTGACTAACACGGTTTCGATCTGGAAGGCCAACAATTGGAGGAATTCCAGGAAAAAACCTGTATGTCACAAAGAACTGTTTCAACAAATTCTCTCACTAGCAGACGAATTTGAAGATATCAAGTTCGAACACGTCTATGCACGTAAATACGAGTATACCAATATCATAGCTGATCACTTGGCTAAGAAGGCGGTATACACCGTAGAACATGCCGCTCTCAAAGCAGACGACATGTCAGAACATCAGATCATCGAATCTTACATACGAGAAAAACGCCGTATTAAGAAAATGAACGATGAATATTTGTTCAACAAGAATCACCCTGATCCCACACTGCTGGAACCGGGTGATATGGTTCTACTTACGAACCATAAACAGTCTAGTTTCGAAAAACGTACAGCTGCAAAACTGTATCCGAAAAAGACTGGGCCATTTATTGTTCTAAAACGAACAGGCCACAACTGCTATTTACTTGAGCCTACTGACGGTTCCAAAGTAAATAGAATCGCGAACGTCCGACAACTTACGCTTTTTCTTACAAAAGATGAGTTAAAGGAGCTCCAAAGCGAGCCCTGTCTACAGTCTGACTTAGATAGGCGTTCAGTAGAAGAGAAAATACGAGAGTATCTTCTCGACTATCGCGATAACCCCACTCCTGACGAGGACGACGCTGAAGCTGATTCTTCGGATGACGACCAGAAGATTGTTTCACAAGCAAACATGACCTCTGCGTCGCGAGTTATTCTGAAGGAAATGCAAAAAGCAGCTCGAGCTCAACGTGCGCTAGAACGCGACGCGAAGAGACAAAAACTTGACTCAGGAAAGGGAATACCTGTATCTATTTCGATACAGAAATCTGATGTGTCGCAAGGAAAGGCTCAGAACAGCCCAACCATTCTAAAACGAGGCAGGTCAAAATCAGATAAATCGCCCAAGGCGGCGAAAAAGCCTAAAACGGCTAAAGATCCTACTCCGATCAATGTAACCAGGAGATCTCTCAGAATCCTCGAACGTCGGAAACGACTGGGGCAGGAGGCTGCAGAGCTTAAGATTGGATACATTGAAACAGAGAATGGAAGGGAGGAATCTTACATCGGATGCTATTACGCAGACGATGCAGATCTCCACCCAAGTGTACCATCTGCGGTCAAAAAAGAAATTCCAACGACTCGTAAAGAGATAAACCTCACTAGCAGGGGCATTTCTTACGTGAAATTGGAAGATCTTCTTAAATATCCCAGAACGGATATAGATCCAGATGTATACTATGACGCAATCGATACTCTATCATCGCAAGACCCACCTAACTGGCAACATGATGATATTAGAGTACTCGATGTCGAATTGCAAAATTTGGCTATTACGCCACATACGCAATCGGACACAGTAATGTTAGACACATGTCCACTAGCGGCATCTAACAACACCAACACGAACGACATCCAGATAAACGTCACGCCCATTATCGACAGGATTCGTGCTTGGCGGAAACGCCAGCAGAAGATTGTAGATAGCGCTGTGCACGATCCAAACGTCGACCCGTTGTAACGATATTGAACTCGTTGCAGTTCAATATTATGAAGCCACGTGGCAAGAAGTGCGACTCTGTGTGTTCGTCTCAGTGTAGTGTGTTTAGTATGTGTATGGGTTATCCGCACCCAGACATTACTGGTCCGTTAACGATAATCTTTACTCAAGAGTATCGTGTTGATTATAGTATCAGTCCGCAAGCGACTTACTATAAAGTATTGGCTAATTCGCCAACGCGTCATCGTGAATTGGAAACTTTCTTGTACGAAGATTCCAAATCGGCACTTTATAAAAAGTGTAAAGGTGACAAAAACCACAATTTAGAAGACCTAAATTGGTGGGTACATTTGTCAGCACTTTACCAAGTAAAGAAGGACTATTTACGTTCTCACACTTGGGTGGTGAATAATATAGATTCCAAGAACGGAAATACTATATTTTCTGGCACGGTACATTGGTCGGGGGATATTGAACATCCTAAAAACTCATCATTAGCATGAGTACCGCATCAATTGCTATTGCAGTGTACGGGCGGTTAGACATTGCGATAACCCCCTGCATACGCAAACGGTCTGGTGGAACGGAATACTTCGTACTTGTCAGGGACTCGTACGGAGAAGAAGTTCTATGGTTGCCCGAAGATTCCGCAAAGCGAATTTACTCGGATTGCAAGAGATCTACTTCGATCTCTTTGTCCTCTTTGTTCCAACTCTTCAAGTACGAAAACCCTTGTAGGTGGTGCTTGCAAGACGTTGAACAAAAGGCATGGCAAATAACCAAAACCGCGAAGCGACCATTCGAGTACATTATATCGGGATTCATCACTGACAACGCCACTGCGCAGTTGATCAGTAAACGGTGAAGGAAACAGTCGTCAAAGCACGATTCTCGATGAATTACTCCGATATGGAAACCGACGCGGCTCCAGACTATTTGACTATTATGATAACATCAGGCTTGCGACGTAATTTCAGTGTAAAACACCGAAAAACTACCACGCAACGCTTGTTGATCGTTCAAAGCGACGAAAGAATAGTCAGGTGTTGGATAGAAGACTTCAAAGCAGCTCTTCTAGTAAAACACTGTATGAAGTTTCCAGCCATTAGGTTGACACAGCTCAACACAATGCTGGAACAGAAAAACCCACTAGACTGGGGCACGACACAGCTCATGTTCCGATTCTGGTCGGTTACCGAAATGTGTAGCGACAAGAACGTCGTGAAAATTGGCGGTACAATTATCAAATGAAGACATTGATTCGGTTCAGTAGCAATCGCAATTTGATCGTGTACAGTTGTTTGTTACGATGACGTACCCAGCTTCATTCGATACATTGGATAAGTTAGTCATTACCATTACGGCAGATGCCCGTAGGAATGATTCAACTTCACCGAAGGAAGCTTTGCGCTATGATCGTAAACTCACGATCAGAGACAAACATTCTGTCGGTACTTTGTGGATCTCACAGCAGGCCACAAATGAACTGTACGAAAGTTGCACGTTATTCCCAATAATAGACTTAGCCTATTTGAATACGATGCTAAAGCACAGAAATCCCCTAGACAGGGGAGAGTATGACTTATGCTTTCGTGCAGTAAAAATCTTTAAAATCTGTCAGTGTGAAGACCACGTACAGATTAAAGGTTTTATTACGAAATCGCTACAAATATCAGCAGATGAAGACGTCCAGAACGACGCCAGAATCTCGATAAGCGATTTTGTGGAACAATGATAACCAACAAATGCCGCCAGAACGCAGCATAATTGGTGAAATTACACTCGTCAGCAGTAGAATTTCAATCATTGGGCCATGGTATGATGATAACCAATTGATATTGCCAGAACGCAATACAATTGGGAAATTACACTCGGTAGCAGTTTCATTTCAATCATCATACAAGGCAGACGTACAAAATTTTAATACAAAATGGGTACAATGCCACACGCCATTGATAGTAAAACGCTGATGATTACGATACATCCGGTGATATACAAAGACCAAAACGTCTTCGTACAAAGGGTTACCGTAGCAACAGTGAATGAAACCAATGACGTATACGTAAGTTATCTACTAGTACAAGCACTTATCAACAGATGCTTTACTAACATGACGATCAATTTAGAATATCTAAACGGTTTTCTAAATTGCCGATCAGCGTTTTCTTGGTCGCATCAACAACTACAGTTTAACAACTGGAAGTTAGATCCACCAATGCAAAACGAGATGGGGCAAAAACTTTTCACTGGTAGAATAATCCATATTTACAATGACCCAGCTTATTGGTAATATGGATTCTACAGTGAAAAGACGTCATACACAGCACCCAAGCGTGCGCTTACGTATAAAATGGGTAAATACCGATCTACTTACGATCGTATGTACCAAAGACTATATGATGGTCACTGGCACCGAATATAGGAGAATGACTTTACACACGCCGAAACAATCAGTGGAGACGTGGATAAAGTCAAAAGTAGCCAAACGACTAATACGTCGTGGAAAGTTACTAACCCCGATGAACTTAAAACGTTTACACCGTTACATTGACCTAACACGGATCTTTGAATGGACGTACAATGTATTAAGTTTATATAACTGGGACGTGGGCATCTGCGGTGATACGCGCGGTGCGGTGTGCTTTCACGGCACGGTCGTAGCCACGAAATAATACTTATTCAGTATAGTTCGTGCTACGCACCACACAACACGTTCCCAGAATCGGGTAAGTGTCTAAACATACATACTTTAACATTTTGCTTAAATATGGATAATTTAGACAAACGCCTAGCGCTGTCAGAAAACTTTTTTACAGTTAAACTGACACGTACGCGCAAGAAAAAAGGCATAATAGAACGTATGTTGACTGTCGGCTATCATACAGCTCTTACAACGAGCTGGATACGCGCAGACAAAGCTCAGATTTTCCAAGCAAAATCTAAAGAGACGCATTCGATGTTACTCGAACACGTAGACAAATATCTTGGTTTACGAGAACTGATACCTTGGGATATCGACGAGATTTCCAAGTATCGGTGGGAGTTTATCAAGGTGGCGAGGTTTGATGGCCAACTTTGTATACGTGGCGTGCTTGTGCGTAGGATTATTCATTAGTACCAAAACGTATGATGAGTAAACACGTACAATCTTTAACGGAGCTGTGCAACATACTGATATTAGATATAGTTAGAAATAAGATAATGTCCATTTGCGACAATCCAGGGTCAACACAAATCGAATCTGAAAAGTTATCTATTACGGTAACAAGTAAGATACGCAAAAACGATGGTATCGATATGTGTAAAGTCATATTACTGATTAACACAAATCGAGTAGTCATTTGGGTTCCACTTGCGAACGCTGATATGATGCAAGAACTATGTGCGAATGCCACAATAGATTCAATACCATTTAAATGCATAGATGTGTGGTTTGACCTAATGGAACATCTAAACTATAGCGAGGGTTACTTGGCTGCCAGACGATGGGTAATTCAATCCATTGCAGGAACGCAAGAGGGAGTTACCTATCACGGCACAGTAATCCGAGTGAGACCGATACAGCTGTTCGAATAATAACCACCGCTTCTAGTAAGCATTGTGCGTTAGTATCTCGCAGTAGCTGAACGTTATTACACGTTGGTTTCGAAGCGCTATAGTATAGATTTAATTTATTATGAAGTCCGCTAGCGACAAAACAAGGTTGCTAGAACGCAATCATACGAAGTTGTCAGAACACAACGACGTATCGTCGACAGTAGCAGTCGAAGCAACGTTGCCAGAACGCGACGAAGCCGCGACGCCGCTACCTGACAAACCAACGTTGCCGATGCGCAACCTGGTACCATCAGTAGTACTGAAGCGTTTAGTATTGTCAGAGCACGATACTAAAGCAGCATCCGGTGCGACGTTGCCAAAATTCAACGAAACACCGATGTCAGTACACGATGACAAAATGTTATGTATTACCATAACAGACCAGGAGCAATCTTGTAATGGCATGCAGATGTTTTTTGGCCTATTATGGTTCGAAAAGAAATCTTCATATATTCTAATTCCATCGGCGAAAAAATATATGATAAAAGATTTCTTCAGAACAAAAAACATGTTACCATTACAAGGCCTCCAGGTATGGCTGAATATTGCAGAGCATCTGCAATTCAGTCCGGAATACATTACCGATCATTGGTATGTACTTTTTGCGACTTCCAGAACGACGTCACAAATTACATATCACGGTAAAGTATATCCATCAAGCCAAATCCAACCCTGGACACTAGCGATGTTTAATCACAAACGTCAGTAGTGCTTCAGAGTTAGTCGTCATCGCACGCGGATTTGGATCGGTCTAGAGCTTTCGTATTTTATTTATTTATGTACAATGAACTCTATTGCGAGTCCAATATGCTATGCCTGTACGGCAGATGTCATGTTGATACGAATTAGCTCTCCTCCGATGAACCTAATTGCTATACCCGAACGATTGGTACGCATCTCTATTAACGGGATCGACCTGCATCGGTGGATTGACATAAAACTAATTACGCACGTAATTCGGTTTTGTACTCTCACCCGACAAGTTCCGATGGAGCTGGTGGAGGAATGGTTTCATATCACTGAACTTTTCTCCGCCACGCCCCAGAAACTTGAAAACTCGTTCTGGGATATCTGCAATATCGAGACAGTACTGGGAACGCATATCTATATTGGTATGATAAAAACAGGAAATCTCAAACAACTTGCAAACATTGCTTCGCACAGTTGAACAAGTGTAAGTACTTCATTTGCGAGAACTTACACGAGAAAATTGCTCAAAACGGCAATTTGATGGAAATATACGAAGTTTTTTCCCAACCACCCATTAGCGGTAGCATCACTTTTCGCGTTACTAATCAATCCAGAACGATCGACAATGTAACCGAAAAGAAGGTGATTGATAAAATCAACGATCATCAGCATGAGACATACGTCATTAACGACGTAGTCAATTTTATCATACAAAGATGCAAAACGGTTGGACACATGCAAATGTGGAGACTTGACGTATATTTCAACATAGGCACCAATTATGCGTGCAATGTTTTTTACTTTTTCAACCAGCTTTGGAAAGTAAAAGATATCATCGAAGGCAATGAAGAGGTGACCTTGGTTGGCCACGTTGTACAAAAAGATCCAGACGATCTTATTTACAACTGTCGCGACCGAGCAAGCGTCAGTCTTCGATAAGAAAATATCTGTTTCGATATTTTCTAAGAAAATACTTTCGATGCGAAGTATAGAGCAGTAAGAACTTGCAAGACAAGTCTCAACTCGCTCAGTCACGTATACCGAAACGTATACTGACAGAGGACAAAGCCTCAAGGTCAATCGCACCAACGAAACTTGCTTTTGCTACAACGCAAAATCGAGACGAGTTTCTGAGAAACGAGTTCTTTGTTCTCAACAACACAAAGCATTAACTCTATGATGCTACGAACATCGGCGCGCGCAGAAACGCACGTAGCCGGTAACCAGTGGCAACCACTCCCACTAGCGGAACTGGTAGTAGAGGGGATAGCAACGAACGGAGGCTAAACCCAGCACACAATCGAACAAGAAATTCATTTCTGTTCAGTTTGTGCTCGCGTTCGGTTCTCTTGCTTCGTTCTCTCCTTGTTGCTTAAGATGTGTACCAGACTTAGTACCTAAAACGGTATTCAAGTCAACTACCTATTTCGGTAGCAGTTTAGTGTATTTTATCGAAAATACACATGGTCTATTACGACTAAAGATAAAATACATCCCTGAATTCGGGTAAGTTTTTATCTTTTTTACGCTTTAAATCATGGATTCCACATGCGAACTTCATGATTCGGCTATTCAAACCTACATACGGTTGAAGCCAGCGTTGCAAAGCTCGTTCGAATTCACATCTGCTGAAGTCGAACAAATTGGATGTGATGCTTGCAAACGGCCATTACTGCTTACGAGCCCGTATATTAGCTTTCATCGAGCTATGACGGGTGAGTGGGTAATAATGTCGATTTGTTTACATATACACCACCACGCTTGCGTCGCGGAGCATCATCAACGGCGGACTGGCGGTAATATTTTCGAAAATACCCCAGTTCAGTGCCCACGTGCGGACTGCCAGATGTTGCATCAACCCAGCAACATAAAAGCATTACGCTTTTGGATTGCAAAACGTACACTTGATCGACTCGTGGATACAAACACCCTCGAGTGTATCAAGGATGCAATCAGCGCTGCGGAAGATGTGATGCACAAGCAACACGAGTCAATCCTCTATCTAAAGGATAAGATTGATGAGTTGCGCCGCAATGTCGGTTCCCAAAACGGAACCAACACGCAAACGTCACGAGATGAAAACCTCGAGTTACGAAACCAGATTAAAGTACTGCAAGGCCAGCTACATGATCAAACGGTGAAACTCGAGGCACTCGCACGCATTAACAGCAGAGCAGCAGTAGCCTGCAAAGTTGCAAATGTGTCGACATTTCAATCGACTTTGTCCATAGCGACAACGTCTCAAGGTATTTCGTCTATAGCGACGAAACCTACGGTTGTTCCAACTGCTGTTACGCAGAAAGAACAGGCTCCTGCACCCCAAGCGGTGAGTTTTGCTGACGCAGTAAAACGACAGGAACCAGAACCGAAAGTGGGTATTTCTCCGTTGTTACGGGAGAGAAACAGAAAAGCAGCTCAAGAACGAGCAGCTGCTGTTACAACTCAGGTTCAACAGCAACCTGAAACTCTCACGTCAGCGGGGAACATACCGAGACAGCGCAAAGCCGCTAAGTCTCAACCGAGTGGTTCTCCGAGGATTTCTCCCTATCAACGAGAGAAACCCAAAAAAGAGAAACCTCCTTGTTTAAACAAGAAGGAAAACCACACTCGGTTCCAAGAACGATTCCACAAGAGCACGAATGGCCTTCTACCATTCTACCCACTCAATTCCTTTCCAGCGTTTCTTACGGCGCTTGGAATTGAAGGGAAAGAAGGGCCTAATACGGCGGCCATTGCAGCTCTCGATATAATAATTATCTGGGGCGTTCATGCTTGGGCAATCGCCACATGCGCGATGACCGAGAAAGGTTATGCAATGCACCTTAACCCGGCATTGTATAATCGAGCTAATTCAGCGGCAAAAGTGGCACAAACCTTGGCGAGATTCAAAGAATTTCCAAAGGCTGTCATATTGTCTATCGGCACGTTCGATATGTACAAGGGAACCACGAAAGAGAGATTCCAAAGCGAATTCTCTAAAATAATCGCTCACCTCAAGAAATTGGGATGTCGATTATTGGTGGTACTCCCGCCGCTGGATAATAGTGATCTCGACGAAGGTATCCATAGCGGTATCATGTCGATAATCAACGAAAATAGGTCAACAGAAACGTTCACCTATATCGTTGGCGAGTACTTTCTTCAGGACTTGGTACGGTACCCGCGCATGGACGACGGTTTCAATGTTTATCATGATCCGAAGTACTATGCAGAGGCCATAACTCGTCTGAAGTACGCGTTTATCCCAACGCTACCAGAAGAAACTCGCGAGCGACTTCCAGGAACGAACGTCGCTCCCCCCGCAAATTTACCACCTCGACACCAGCGTCTAGCAACGATGCCGGAGTTTCCACCGGTGCAATTGCCACCGGCGAGGTCGGTGCCTTTAACTGCGCGGCAGCCACAGCCACGGCAACCTACGCCTGGGCATGT
>JAYMTG010000126.1:0-18148 GCA_036897565.1 Pelargonium exstipulatum | reverse complement strand
TTGAGAAAGCGAAAAATTGAAAGAACAACACCAAAAGCAGTCGCAAAGCCGCTTCACTCCAACTCATTTCGTTAGATGCTATTCCAGCTTCTCTATCGCCGATCCAGCCTTCAGCCTCCTCTTGTCACGTTGCCGCAGTTACCTTTAAAACTTTAACATCTCAAACCCTAGATACTGAAAATGCTCATAAAGTATACAACCCACTTTTTATCATCTTTTGGGGATGATTAATCTAGAACATTGTATATGTGTACAAAATTTATTGAAACCATTTGAGTTTGACACTACATGATCTCATACAGTTAAATTTTTTGTCATACAATCACAAACACTAAATATCATCCCAATGACAATGTTATAAATAATCTATTGATGTACATGTTTGTCATATCGAAGAGATAGTTTTCAAAGGAATGCTTAATATTAGTTAAAGTCAATTTAGAACACAAACGAGCAATCGATCCAGGGGATACATTGGAAAGGTCAGTGACCCTAAACATATCCACTAGAGAGAGTAGTAGAGGTGGTGTGTTAACGTGTTGTTGTGGGGTGTATTTAGAATTTAAAGTTCAAAAAAAATTTTGTTGAAGACACCTAAAGTGTAGAATACTGTGACAGAATCTAACTATTTGTATTGTTTTTTACAACTTCAAAATGGGGTCAGTCAAAAGAGGAGCTTACTTAGCACGGTATCTCCTATTTTAAGTACATGAGTACAGCAGGTAGGTGCATCGGTAAGTACATATGAAACTGATGTGTAGGTCATTTTTTGAAAATTGTAATGAATTTTTTGTATGTTTTTTCTTTTTGTTGCAGGTTTTTTGGTTTTTCAGAAATCCGGGATCTTTTATTGTTAGACTATGCGTTTCAATTTTAGTATAATTTTTTATAGGAAGCTTCCTGCAACCTTATTAATTCATGTTTCTTTTATGTGTGTTTCAGATTCGAAGAATTCCAGAAATTGTTGAAAATGGTGAAAATCGAAAAAGAAAATGATACCAAGGGTCAGTGCTCATCGATATCATAAAAGGTAAGAGAATGGAAAATTTTTCATTATCCCTACTTTGATGCTAAAATTGTAGCTGTCTGTATTTTATACTATTTTCTCCTAATTGTATTTTGGTTTATAAACAGCAGACTGACCAAAGGTTGTTGACCTATTCACAAAGTGGCCTGCACGAAGGAGACGAAATCAACGGACAGTTGGACCAGTGTGCCTCCTCACCATTATTGAAAGGTAATTAGATAGTTTCGTACTGAGATAATTAATATTACTAAATACAACTAAATAAATAAGTAGGTACTTTAGAGTAGAATTAGTATAGAGAGAGGAAAAGAAAAGAAAGATAGAGATAAAAATAATATGTAAGATTTAGATTGATTTGAAGGAGAGAGGTTGTTAACGGTTCTCAAAAAAAAGAAAAAAAAATATTGAGATAAATAGTTCAATTATTGAGAAAGAGAGAAAGAAAGATAGAGAAAGAATAATAATCATTCGAAAAAGAGAAAAGAAGTGAAAATAAAGAAGGGTCAAGAGACATTATATGAGAGAAAGATGAAGAAAGCGAGAAGTATTTATGCTAGGTTTACATTGTTGCCTATCTTATATTTATAAGGTACAATTGACACGTCAGTTTTTCATATAGAGTAGTTTTGCAGCTTATAGTTTAATATTAGTATTTATATTTTAAAATAGATAGGAATATGTTGATCGTCCGCATATAATTGATTCAAATGCTTTATTGCTTTTATGTTTCACGCTGGAGGAAATACATGGTTCATTGTGTCAATTTTCATCGGAGGAGGTAGATGGATCATTGTGCTACGTCTCACTGGAGTCAGTTCAGTCGCATGTAGCATTGCAGTCAATTGGTCAAAATGTCATGGCGCTATGGGAGTGAAAACATAAGGTAAGTTTTGTATATTTTAACATATTACATACTTGTCTTTTTTGGGGTATATAATTTTGGAAAGAGAAAATTATTCAAAAAAAAAATCTAATTTTGTTTGTTTTGGATGCTAAATGTATGAAGAGAAAAAGTAAACTTTTGAGATTTCGATGCAAAATCAAACTTGATCAAACTATAAAATTCGCTAGAGAGATTGATTTTTTGGGGTAAATTGGTTAGGAAGTATCGAAAGATTTTAGTAATTATTGGAGCTTTATTACTTGTTTTTCCGATGAGTGTCTTTTAGTCTCTAGAGACTAAAACCATTACCGTTTTTCTGGACTGGCATATTTCTTGTTTTGGCTGTAATTTGTATCTAAAAAGAAAAGACTTGATTATCTTGCAGTATAGCGATGGTATAATTGTAGTCAAAAAACACAAGTACAAAACAAAACGTAATATTTCAAAAAATAATAAAGATCAATAAATTAGCCGATATCTGTAAGGTAAATACGTTGATATTTAAAGGGACAATCAATATATCACTAAACGTCTATAAATAAATAAATTATAACACTAATTATCCTACAAAATTCACGATTATCGTCATAAGTACAAAATTAAATAATTGAGAAAAAATGACAGGGGTACAAAATACTAAATTTTTGCACAAAATAACTTAGTTATTTTAAAGTAAATTATTCCTAATGGTTTCTAGATACGAGAGAATAATCAAACAATGTCTTTTTCGAAAATAAATTAAAGATGATACGAAATTTAAAAAAAATAATACGGATAGGGTATTAAATTCCATCATAAACGACATAGGGAGTATATTGTGAAAGCACGAAAGGGAAACATAAAATGAAGGGTTCGTTTTCGTCGATTTTCATAAGTTGTCATTTTTTCGCTGGTAGCCAGCGTCTTCAGGATATTCGTCATCGGATTTTTCGCTTTCTGAACCATATTCTACCGCTGTTTCAGCATAAAATTGCGCGTATCGTTCTTCTTCTTCCTCTTTTACTGCTTCATCGAGAAATCGATCGTTATTGGATTCTGTATCGACGTTTTCGCATTTTATAAATGCAATGTCTTCGAAGTATGGGAAGGGATTTGTGGTATCGCTGGGTGAATGTTGGTTCGTATGTGAAGTCGAAGGTGTTTCTGGCTGTAGAGCTGGGAATTCGGCTTTGTGCGATGGTGACGTTATCGCTAACTTTGCAATCTTCGCTTGAACTTGTTTTTCTTCAGATTTTCGCTTATCAGCCAGTTTTTTCTCTGTAAGCTGTAGATGCGCTATTTGATTTGAAAATTTTGCAGCGTTTCTTCGTTTAATTTTGTCAGACGTAGACGTAGAACTACGTTCTGTATTTTTAGGTTCGAAATTATCCGTCGTATCCATATCCTCGACCGAAGAAGTCGCAGACTTAGAGCTTGAATTATTGATTGTCGCTTCGGAGTTTTCGGATGTAAAATCGTTCGTCGATGTAGAATTTTGATCGGTAATCATCTGTTCAACCGTCTCTGTTGTAGCCGTAGACGTAGTACTCGGTTTTGGATTATTTTCGAAAGCTTCAGACGATGATAGAATCGGGGAAGTAACGTTCGACGTATTAGTAATTTCTTCAGATGATGATTGATTTTGAGATTTAGAACTCAACACTTGATCTTTATCGGGAGGTGTTTGTGATGACGAAACCGTAGACGTGGAACTCGGTTCATTTGTTTTTTCTCCGTTGGACGATGATGGTTGGGATTGGGAATTTCTAAATTCTTCTACTATCGCTTGAATCGTCTGCTCCTGAGTTTCCATTGGCGTATCCTTTACCTTCTTTTTTAGTTCGGGAATAAAACGGCTCTTTAGGGTTCCAAATATTGGGGTATATTCTGAATTATCGTAGTAAGGTCCTATCTCATCGAAGTGGGCTTGACGTGAGTGTAGCTCGGAGAAATGATCGTCTATTCGGATCACGAGACCATTAAAATTTTCTATCCAATGACGATCAAGAGCAGCACGAATACGGTGGAAAGTTGCTCGATCAAATGACGGGTGGGGGATGAGAGGGACGATGATTGCTTCTCGCACCTTCAATTTGTTCAAGACGCTTCCTAATAATCGTAGGGTCTCCTTGAATTCCTCCTCCGGCGTTCTCTGTAAAATATTAGCGTGACCGATGCTTATCATTATACGTCTTGGTAGGATTGTCCAAGAATCTAAGTATTCCATCAGGTCCTCGAGCAACAGGTCCCTTCGGTATAGGTCGCGATCCAGTATACCGGCGAAAGGTCGATTAATTTCCAAAATTCTGGCTAACGCTTCAACGTGCCCGTCTCCGACCATTAATATATCAAACGTGAAGTATACGCTTCGGTAAATTTTTGGCTCGTGCTCGTATCCCGCTGCGGTGAAATACTTGGGGTAGGAATTAAGGGGGTAAAAGGGCTGGATTTCATTGGAGCTGGTATGCCATCTCAGCCAATATCTACGGTGGTGACTCGCTTTGTTGGCGCTCGTACCCTTAAGCTGTTCAAGCGGTAGAGATCGTTCTTCGGCTTGAGTGTGTTTTAAGATTGAAGGTCCTTTTTTGGGAAATCTCGGTTCACTTGATGACCGGTGTACGTTTGGTTGGTTGTACGTAGCTGAGTTGTTCGTGGTCATAGCACCTGAGCGACGATGGTTTATATGATTTCGTAGATCGAACGTAGGGTTGCCGGTATGTTGGTTCCTGAACGATATCGTTCTAGAACGATTATCAATGTCCGTGATGATCGGAGCTGGTGGAAAAATGCTTGATTGAACCATAAATGGTCTTCCATCTGTAGTATATTCAACGTGGAACGTAGAGGCCGTGCGTATCGGGAAGTACGTCGGATTTCGCGGTGCCGGAAAATAGTTACCATTTACAGGTACGAAGTCGTTTGTTAGGTTGGAACGGGGTTTATATAGTGTCGCTGGGTTTCGCTCTTGATAAGGTTCAGCCACGTCACCTCGATGCTGTAGCACTAATTTATATCGTGCCTTAATTTCTTTATTTTCGACCGCTAACAACGCCATGCGATGTTTGAAAATCGCCATCTCGTCTTCTCGCTTGCGTGTCTCGTAGTCTTCGAGTTTAGGATTCGAGGATGAGGAAGGGCTTCTTTTTACTTGGGCCACATCGCCCATGGACAACTTCTTAACGCAGCGGGGATGTGCGCAGGGAGTCACTGTTTGATTTCGCTTATTTCTTTCCGTTCTCCCTCTCATTATAGCTGCTAGGCAGCGGTGATGATAGAGGTGCTGGCATTGCGAGATGTAAGTCGGGTTTTCTTCATTAAACGGCACTACTGTCAAATGGCAGTAGTCACATCTTTCTGCAGCCATAGTGCCGGAAAAAACCTGTATTTGTCAGAAAATGAAAAAGAAATTTTTTGAAATGATGAACTCTAGAGTGTCTATTTTATATCTATAGGGTAATTTGTATATAAAGGAATATTCGAAGAAAAGTTCATACCTCTTTTCGTCGCTATATTACGTCGGTAATTTTCATAGAGTTACATTCAATATTATAAAATCGTACAATATTCAAAGCTACTAAATTCGAAAGGAACACTCTTTTAGAACGGTTATCAGTGAATGTGTTTTGAAAAATTTTGAAATGAGATTTTGTTTATGTTTTTTGGTTTGGTAGGATTGTGTAGTATAACCAATCCGTGCGCGCGTTTAGCCTACTAACTGTAACCGAAACGTAACGAGTTGCTCATGCAACAAGTATCTGTGCATCAACAGCTGATTAGTTTTGGTTGGAAAAATGCCGAATTCGAATTTTTTACATTAATCATGGCCGAAAGTATTATTTTTGCTGTTTGTAGTGTTGTTACTATTTTATTTTTGTGTAGCCGAATGAATGATTGTGTACGAACTTTAATAATATTACGCAGAGATGTTACAGTATACTTGAGTTTTGTACGTGTTAACGAAATAATACTAAGATCAGTGATAATCTCGTCTATATTTTCAAGTATCACGAGGGAAAGATACACAAACGTAACAACAATAGAAAAAATGTCATGTGTAAGTAAAGTAGTATCACATATTATAACATGCCTAAATTAAATCACAATCGAATAAAGGTATTCTTTTACGTAACTAAATTTACACAGTCGTTCTGTATACCATTTTTGTTATTCATTTCTTATGCTCTATGGCTAAATACAAAAAAATTTACAAAACTAAAACAAAATGCAAGAAACAAAAAAAATATAAGAAAAGGCATGGCTTAGTTCTATAACATGAACACAGAATGTATGGTTGAATCGATATACAGCGTCAAGTTCGTAATACGAGATAAAATACAGGAAGTCATATGATGCGTGTGATGAGTTTTTTACTTCGACACTTTCGATTCTCATTCTTTTCGAAACTGGTAGCTTTCATTGTTATTGTGCCGGATTTTCTGCTTCGACAGGTGGTTCGTACGGCCTTACGTTTGCTGCCGCAGCCGGAGGCATCCCCAGCGAGATTAGGAACGAGATTATGTGCTGGCGCTCCTGCCAGGTAGCATATAAAACGCCATCATTGACGGTATGGATACGGTAATACCTTATGCGTAAGACGTGCTCGTCTCGTGCAAGACGCTGTACCGCGATGCCTGCAAACGTCAGGAGTGGAGGAGTGTCGTTATTCAAACCGGCGGCTACCATTTCCGGGTCCTCAAGTAAAGGTTCTTGATGTTGGATTACCTGGACGTTGTTGTGCGCCAGGTTAAGGAGCAAATCCGCGGCTTGGTGCACATCCATGATCATCCCGTTTTCTCCAATGTCGCCTTCCATATCTTGTGCTAAGTTGTTCTGGTCGTTCGGTAGGAAATTCGGTGGTAAAGGATCGAGTGGCGGCATTCTGGTTGTGTGTGGTGTAATCGAGTACTTGCAGGCAAATTTTTCGTATCACGTTAACCGCACTTGTCGCGAATGTTTATTACAAAGAAAATGATCCGCACTCTATATCGCGAATGTATATGTTAACGAAAAAATCCGCAGTCTATATTGCGAATTTGACTAATGTCGGTTCTAGTACCGGTGTTATGAACTCGAATTGAAAATAAGAAAAAATTAACGCGAAAAAATGGCGAATTATAAGCGAGGCTTTCTAACACGAATTGGCTTATACCAATGTACGACTATTACTGAGCTGAGAATATGAGAAGTCGACAACCAAATCACGACAAAGTCGAGACAAGAAGTCGCTTGATAAAAAAGAAAAAAAAATAAAATATCAAAAGATAGGTCCTTATCGCGAATTTCCTAGAATCGTATCCGTTCGGCTGGAGACGATCAAACGGGGGTGACGTAATTTTGGTACAATAATATTTTATTGCTTTGTTCGATGTTTTAACGATCGCCAAATTACTGCCTAGTTAACAATGTGTAATTTTTTGAATGTGCAGGTGTTCGATTTTTGGGGAAGAAAAATGCTTGTCGAAGATTTATGGTCATCCATCAAACAGTGGTCAAGTTTTCAGTGATGATATTGGCGACATAGATCGCAACATTTTCGACGTGGGATCAACCGGTTTTTTCGTGAGTAGATTTTTGAGTATTATTTTTATCATGGATTATGAATATTTTAATTGATTTTTTCAATCCTACAGGGTGTCCAGAAATTATGGTTACAATCGATAAGGAGGAGAAAAAGAAATTCGGCTGATATAAAGAGCGGTCATCATTCTAGAATTTTGAGTTCGTGGGATAGGTTCGGAATGATTGGTACGAATGTATTCGTGGTTGCCGAAAAACAGTGATAGGTGGGTTGTAATTTTTGTTAACATTATATGATTATTTCTATTTTATTTCGATCATTTTTGTTATCTCTTTACTTATTTCAGGTACGATGTTGAAAGTCGACTCGCGAAAGGAATGACCTAAATCAATCGTACTTTCAAGATTTATTTGAGGCTACGGGAGCTTCCCATTATCCTAGAATTTTGGGAAAGTGAAATGGAATTGACGACTAGGAATGTGTTTTGTAACCATCATCGGGGGAAATTCTTGAATAACAAACAAGTGAGCTATAAATTTGGATTTTACGTGTGAATACTATTCCTATCTATTTTTCGAATGGTGTGTAATTTTGTACAGGTTTTCAGAATTTGAAATTTCGACGATATTTTGGGAAGCTGTGTTGATTTGAAATTCCTTATCTTATGGTCATTAACGTACTGCAAATTTTGGCGAAAACGTGTGATGTTGAACCGGATCTAGATCCTAATTTGTAGATTTATTCATCGTGTACAAGGAATAAAATACTTCAGCGATGTATTTTATCGTTCCTGAATGCTACTTCTAATACAGGTAAGAAGTATTCAAATGATTTTTAAGTAAATTTTTTGTGTACTAAAATTCTTTGGTACTTCTTAGATTTTTTGAAAAAATATATGATCGTTTTGAGTGCACAAAAGGAGCGACGTGGGACCGAAGAATTTAGCAACCGGATTCATGCTTCAATATTGGGTGAGAGTTGATTAATTTATTTATTTAGACGCTGTTAATTTGGATTATGATCGAGAAGAATTTTTTGAAGAAATGTGGACACGGATAATGTGTATTCGAATCGAAGAAAATGAAGATTTCAAATTTCACGACGTGATACAGCTTGGGATAATGGTGACGGGTAACAAACGAAGGCTACATGTGTTTTTGAAGTATCCAGCGTTTATTATCCGTAGCTGTTATTTCCTCACACATTCGCCAAATATGGGACTTGAATTGAGAAATGATGGTAACGGGTAATGAGCGATGGGTACGTATGGTTGTAAGTATCCAACGCTCCTTATCCGTAGCTATTGTTGTTTAAAACTTCGCCAAAATATGGGTCTTACTTTATTTTCTTGTTTCTCATAATTTTAATTTAATAAATTAATTTTATTATGGGGTAGTGGTTATGAGTAAGGAGTATTGGCTACCTATGATGAAAGAGTATCCAGTACTCCTTATCCGTAGCTAATATTCCTTCAGGATCTTCCAAGTATGGTATGTGGATTTTGCTTAGCCGAAAATCAGAAACTTCCGAAGATTTATCGTGCTATTTCTCTGACTTGCGGTCATTCTAGCGGATATCGTCCAGCGGTAAAGAATGACGTACACTTATGTTTACGTGTGTACAGCATTCTTTACTGTTTGTCGCTATTTTGCACAATCAATGATCAGAAAAGTTATGAAATGCTTTCGTCTAGGTATTAGTTGGGGGTATTGGAGGTAAGAAAATGGTAGTTGCGTATTTTGAAAGCAACTCGCATTTTCTTCCCTTTAATAAATCTTCAAGGGAACCAAAGTACCAACGGGATCACGAATTTTTAGAAAATTGATTATCGCGACAGGTGGCAAAGAAGGAGAAGACCCAGTTTTATGTCGATAAACTGCCGCTGTTTCTTCCCCAGTAATTCTGCGAACTGATGGAAGTGGAATTTTGAAAAATGACCTATAATTTGTTTGAAGCAACGAGGGACAAAGATGATCCACTGAGTCAGTGGGTGCTCTCTGTCCTTCGTAGTTTTGGATAAATATTCTGCTTGAATTTCATCGTGAACAGGAATCATTAAAAAAAAATGAAGTTTTCTGACCTGAATATTGTAATGAGAAAAGAAGACGAAGTTCGCCTAATTTGTGAAGTCCTAATTGTTAAGCTCTGTAGTCATTACCGTAAGATGTCGTATTTTTATCTATTTTCTAAGAATATTTTAGGCAAATTAGTTTTATTGTGAAATAATCGGGGGTGTTTGTGTAAGAAAACGGTAGCCACGTGTTTTACGAAGTCGCTACTGGTTTCTTATTCAACGCACACTCCTGACTAAGATCAGCGATTATTCTGCCATTTTTACTATGGGGCCTTTGAGGGTGTTTGCTGGAAGGAAAGTGGTAGTCGCATGCTTTTGTAGTCGCTATCACTTTCTTATCCAGTAACTATTCCTGATAAATATCAACTATTTTGAGATTTTTGCGTGAAAAAGAAGAAAGAAGAAATTTGATAAATTTTCAATAGAAGGATTAAATTTTGTTTTACGTAATCTGAATTAAGGTAATGATTTAGGCCTGAGTTAGGTTATGATTTTGAACTAATTTGTATTAATTTTGTCATGATATCTAATGAAGGTGGGGAGGATTTTTTCATAACAATATTGGTCAATATATCCCCTCATGTGGTTTTCGAATAGGGTATTTGGGACAAATGCTATGGTAATTTTTTGTAAAATAGTAATGCACATGAGAGGCGATTTGAATCTAAGCGGATTTTAATTTACGTAGGATTGAGCTGAATGAAATGGATTCCTTAGAGACATTTCATGCAGTAAAAGAAAAATTTACCACCAATGAGTCGTAGAACTTATTGGGTGCATTTTGAATTAGTTTATGAGGGAGAATGAAGCATATGATTGCAGGGTATGGTTACTTTATTATCGCATTTCTTGTAATTTTTGGGACTAATTTTGTCACTTGTTGAGTGATAATTAAGTCAGAAAAGAACCACGTATTTTTTATCCTTAACGGAGATGCGAGAGCCGTATGAAGAGGGTCTATATTTTTACCTATGCAGGTAAATAATCGTATAGGAATGGGTTATTATAACAACACAGGTATAAAAAGGTGAACGACCGACCGCGGTGTAGTGTGTCAAGGTGAGCGTGGAAGTGTTTGTTTGTACCGCGTAATAAAGCGAGGTATGAACGGTTTCTTTTTACTGTATCTTTTTATACAGGGAATGATGGGGGTATAACGATACGTGAATTCTATAATTATTATAATTCTAAAGGATATAATTATTAACTAAAATTAGTACCCAACACCTAAGTTTCATTAACTACTACTTGTCATCCTGGGGTCGTATTATTGGTTGCTGGAGTGGAGCCTTTTTCTGGTGTTTTTCTTATCTTTTGTGTACGGTCCACTCTCTGCCTCCATTTTCAAAATTTCTAATGCGTCCGCGAGTTGATGTAACTGTTCTAGGGTGCCTAGGGTAGTACTGACGGGAGGAGTAGTGGGAGGGGTGTCAAAAACTGAAGCTCGTGCCCCTGAATATCGCATGGTCGATTGTTTTCTGAAAAAATAATTCTTGCGACGTATCGCACGTTGTTCGTGCGCTATTTTGCAATTATTAATTTTATTTCTCATAAAAGTATCTAGTAAGTAATTAGGTACTTTAGTATATGAATTATAGCGATAGGGGAAAGTTTTGAACTCATAAATTTTACTATTATTGACCGATTTTTTCGTACAATTAGGCTCGATATCGATATTTTCAAATGAGGATGGTAGATCTAGTTCCCATATTCCTTCTTGAAAATTTTTTATAGTGAAAAAGTCTTGGTCTGTTTCCATACTTTGTATCATTTCAAAAATACTTAGTTCGGCTTCCTCAACTGTTGCTATGGTTTCATTCAAGTTTTCGATCTGTAAGTTGGTTTTAGCTGAACATAGAGTTGGCTTAAACATCCCTTCTGTGGAAATAAAGCAAATTTCCATGGGATGTTCGGGATCAAAATTACAAATTAATTTTCTTTCATGCAAATTGAGCGATATTTTCCAATAATCCATAGAGAGTCTACCCATAATAAATACTTTTTCCGCGGAATCGATTATATAAAATGGGATATTTATTTCTCGATTTCCCAACATCAATCGTATTTCTACGCAATGCTTTGCTATCGCGATTGTCTTGCTATCAGCCAAAGTCAAGGAGATTTGTTGTTTCAATTCTATGTAAGAAAGATCTTTGGGTGCGTAAGTTGTGAGGATATCGATTACTGGTTGAGAAATTATGCTGAGGATTGCCCCAGTGTCCAATTGTAGGGATATATACTTTGGGCCAACTGCCACTCCTACTATGCACGCTGGGTCTATTGTGTCTGGACGTAAGAGCTGTGCCATGGTAGATTCCTTAAGATTTTCAGGATCTTGTAAGTGGCGGAAGGGTTTAGGAGGTGAAGCAGGGGGTATTGGGGTTTTTGAACGTTTTTCTCGCCTTCTTCTTCGTTTGCGAGCACTCCTTGATGTAGTGGGTTCTTCAATTTGTTCCTCAATATTCCCTGCCATTAATGAACTGAGGGTGTTATCCATGGTTAGTTCTGCTGTGGTTAATGGGTCGAGTTGGATGTTTTGATAAATTTGTGGTGGAGAAGGTGTTTCTGAAGCCAGTGACATGAGTGGTGGAATTTGAGCCGTGATGAGTTCAACTTCCGGTGTGATCGACTCGGGATTTGAAGTTGATACCATCATGGGTGGTGGGGGTTTATCTCCAAGCTCGATTTCTGGTTCCTTATCCCCAGGGTGAATATAGGGTGCTGTCTTTGGTTCAAATAATCGTTTCGTATCTCCTTCTATATTCCTATCTTGATGATCAGTCTTGAACAAGGCAGCTTTTTCAATTCGTTTGAGTTCAGCTTCGATTAATTTTTCGGTTTCCTTATATTGCGAAATTGATGGAAAAAATCTTCGTAAAATTGGGACGAAATGGAATCTCTGACGTACGGGCAGAATTTCTCCATGGGGTCCTATTTTTGGTCTAAGAAACTGTTTTCCACCACGGCTAATAAGCTCAGTTTCTAGAAACTGCATAGATGGGCTCTGTACAAATTTAATTCTAGGATCAGCTGTAGCGCGGGTAAACATTTCCTTAAAGTCAATGTACCTAGAAATTTTGACTAACGGCTCTGATGATATGCGAGGTTTGAGCAGTGGGAATAGCAAAATAATACTTTCTGCTTTCTTTTGAAAAAGTAGATCGAGTACGTCAATTAATTGATCTTCAATGATTTTGTACGGTTTTCGAGAATAATTAAATTCAATTTGGCAAGCCGAGAGTATTATTTTTGAATTTTGAGGAATATCGAGTTGAGATATCCTGTTATGCAATTCCTCTAGAGTGATCTGGTCTCTGAGGTGCTCGGGTAAATGTGTCACTAAGACATTCTCGCCTCGCATCATATAATGCGCTAATCCATCGCCTATCCAGACATATTTTGAAAAAATATCCTCAATTGGGGCTGATTCTTCACTAGGAGCTGCCCCTGGAGCATCTAGTGTGACTCGTTTCCCGAAAGCGTGGATTCATCGTCGTCAGAGTCTTGCATAATTTCGGTGGTCATTAAATTCAAAGCAGCAGTTGTAGCTTGAGATTCTAATTCCTGAGGTGATTCCTGAATTTGAGCAATTGTTTTCTCGATTGTTTCCTCATCGATTAATTGACCAGCCATAGGTTTCGGTGACTCAATTTTTATCTTAATTTCGTCTTTAATCACGGGAATTTCAAAAATTTTGTTTTTGTCAAGTTGAGTTTCTTGAATTTCCATTTTTTCATCGATTGAATCAGCTTTATTTTCTTTCTTTAAGGGAATTTCCTGCATTTCAATATTTTCACTAGCTGATTCAGTTGAGGGAATTTGTGAATCCAAATTATTATTGAAAGTCAAAAAGGTTTGGGTTGCCACATTTTTGAACGATTCTCCAAATGGTGGAAGTTTTTCCGAATTTTCCACTTTTTCTGCGCATTTGGCTAATTTTTCCTCAAAAGATAGGGTCTCATTTTTGGCTTTTGAGTCCAAATAGCGACTTATTCTCTCGTCGAGAGTTTCAATGGGTATATCCGGGTGCAAGATTTCTTGAAAGCTTTGAGATTGATCTTTCACTTCGACATATTTGTCCAAATTTTCATCAAATTTATCAGTTTTTTCGTCATTAGCATCAAATTTTTCCAATTTATGCGGTTTTTCATCAGAAGGCTTGTCAATTTCTTTCTTATCCAAGTCATATATCGAAAAGGGTTCAGATTCATCAAACATTTTTCCTATTTCTTCCTCAGTTTCTTTTTCCAAAACTGTGTTTTTCATGTGATCTATTTCTGCCTCAGTTTTATTCTCTAAAACTACAACTTTTGCAGGTCCTAAATTTGGATCATATTGAGGCGATTTTGGGGTCAATATTTCGATCCTAGGTTCAAAAATAGATGTTGGGGGTTCCGATTCAGGTTTTTTAGTCGGTTCCATCGCGAAAAATAATGTTTTGGGTAACGAATTGCTTTCGAAATCCAAAAAAAAACTTGTGCAATATTACCTTAAGTAAGCAGAAGTTCGCTGGATTCTCGAACAGATGAGTTGAGTAGGTAGCTGGATGCGTGAAGGAAGAAATCAAATAGGTAGCCGAGTACTTGAAAGAAGAGCTCCGCACACGTTGATACTTGTAACACGAATGATTTTTGTGTGTAATGTGGCGGAGCTTTTATTTGTCTAAGGTTCCGGCCAAAATGCATTATGATTTTTGAAAATCTTTCCCACACTCTAAGATGTGAAAAAGATGACATATTTATGGGCTTGGGTACAATGTAAATAAATATAGGATACCTATGTAATAATAGTTCCTAGACTAGATTACTCTATATGTTCTTATATTAATTATGTACATATGCATATAATAAATTGATTCTTTCTTAGCATCTCCGAGTATTTTAATTTGGAAAAAAGAAGCTATTGAGGTGATAAAAATGTCTTTGTATTCTAGAATACTCATGACAGTTTTATCACCACGATAAAAAGGTAAACGAATTCTTATCTTGACGTTTTTATCACCTGTATAAAAGCGGCAAGATAATAGGTGATAATTTTCGTTACCTATATGATTGTTTGACAGTTTTATAGCCCTAATTATTTTACTGGACTTAAGGCTAATACCTTTTGGCGCGAGCCTTTAATATGATTAGCATATTAAAGGTATTTTTACGTGTGATTTTTAAATGGGTTTGTTTAAAAAACATTGAACATATTAGGTGACATTTATTGCTTCTCATTTTCGGATTAGTTTATGTTTATTTATTTTGAGAAAAATACGGTAGCTGAATATTTTATTGGACATTAGTGTCATCCAAAAAGGTGCATTTTTGTTAATTGGAGGTTGGTTGCTTTTGATTAAATCGTTTTTATAGGCATAAACAAAGCATATACTCGCGTGTATAAAAAGACTGATTTTTAATAGAAATCTACAGATCATAAAAATGTCAAAATATTTTTTCAATTATTCAGAACGAAATCTTTGAGTGACAGTTTAATTGTTTCGAAATCTCATAAATTTACTTGTCTACTTAATACACATATTATGTGCCTAAGCAGTATAGCTTATTTGTGCCTAATATGTATGTTTTTTAAATAGACATAATTATTTATTGATTTCTTATGCTCGGAATAATTTTCCCATGGAAGACAAAGATTTTTATAGCTTGGTTCTCACGGACCATCTCTTTGTGCATTGCAAAGGCAAAAAGGTCTTTGGAATGTGGCTATGGAAAGTGTTTCGAAACGAAAACGAGAGTGTTGGTATATGAAATAACCTGATAGTTTGGAGTTTGACTATTTTTTCGAGAAGAAATCTATGTAACAAAGAACTTCATAGGGGTAGATTTTGGTTTAGAAAGATTTAGAAAAGAAGGTGAAATTTGGTTTTTTCAGATCTATTGGGGATTTTTAGATTCTTTTCTGGTCCACTGGGTAATTTTACCAGCAAATACTCCGAGCATAAGTTTCATATTTTTTCATTTACGACACTTAAAACCTCAAAATATTGTCTGGCATTTTTCCAGTACACAGGAAACGAATTCGTGAGACATAGAATTGTGTATAAGGATCCTATGTAGTGTATGAAATACTTTTTGGGATTTTCAAAATGAGAATTTTGAAATATTTGATCGGAAGTTTTATATGGTTTGTTTTCCCTTCACTGGACACATCCTAGAATGTGTTTCAGTGAGTAGAAGAAACCATGATTTTTGGAAAATATAATTATACTTGTGCTGACCTATTTTTCACTTAGTGAATATTACGGCATTTTTACTATAACCTGGGCTCTGTTGCACTCCAGATTGACACTTTTTCTTATTCAAAATAATCAAACTCATTACGTAGTCTGAAAAATACAGAAAAATGTGTCGTCTGTATAAGCACAGGTAGAGTCCGGATTTCCATATTTTCGAGTATTAAAACTCCTAAAATATGTGATAGTCTAGTCATTTTGCAATTCGTAGGTGATGAATTGATTCAACTTTCAATGCCATTTTATTCACTTAGCAAATTGTCGGTCAATACATTGAAACCATTTGCCCCCTGAACCCCTGAATTTCTTCAAAGGAACAATGGACAAATTAGTTCATTTTATATTTCCAAAAGACTGAATTGAGAAATTAAATTTTTCTATTGTTCTAACTATCCTGCATGCGGATCTAGTTATTCGAAACAAAATATTTCAGAATTTTATGGAAAAATGAGGGTTATTTTAGAAATTTTAATTAGGGAATTTTATCCAAAATTCAGTAAATTTAAATAGTTATGATTTTATAGTCATTCTTTGACCCCTATCCTGTACCTTTGCAAAGGCTTTTTGGCATGTATAGCTATCGTATACGAGACTATAGAACACCAAAATTCCAGCTGATATATTCTAGCAGACAAGGAATGGCGTATTTTTAGTATCCGAAAACGTAATTTTTATTTAGTTAATTTGCATAAAACGGACTTAGAATTGTTTTTTATTTTAGATCAAAACTGTTTGAGACATTTTAAGTTTCCTATTATTACATTTTTGAGTATTTTTAGCTTATTAAATGTGATTTATTTTGGTTTAGAAACGGATTTTTTAGTTTTCAAAAAGTTAAGAATTTTGTCAAAAAATTGGTTTATATTTATTGAATCTGAATTTTCTGTTAGAAATTTCACGGATGTGCTGGGACATATGAATTTAGCACTTGCATATCTTTGAATTTTGGTAAATTTTATTTTCAGAAAATGGTTTTCGGAAATACGTTGGGACATATGCAGGAATTTTAGAATTTTGCATATTTCCGAATTTATGGAAAAGGAGTATTTTTTCTGTTTTGAAAGTATAGCAGAGTATCTGAAATTCGAAGATACGTGGCATGTATGACTTTTTCCAAAAGAGGTTCAATCCACGTCAGGCGCCAGACTACATGAATAGTCAATTTAGACAGGCCACCTATCTTGGAAGATCGTATTTAAGATTTTGCATATTTTCAAAAATCAAAAAAAAAATCTTGTTAGGAATATTAGAGATTTACATTGGATTTAGGATTGTTTCGAATCATGTATTTTGAAATACATTGAAACATCTGAGACTTTTGAGACCTTTGCCAGCCTTTGCGCTATGAACAAAGAACCTAACAAAAAGATACATTTTGAGACTATTTTATGATTTAGAGCATAAAATAGACTATTTTTGTTCATTTTTACAGTTTTCAGACATGTATTTAGTGAGATTTTTAACACGAAATAGTTCGATTAAATCATTTTCAAAGTTATCTTCGGATCTAATTTTGACTATTTTTACATGAATTTTGCTCAAAAGTTGATTTTAGATGGATTTTATTAATTTTTTAGTTAAAAAGACTGCATAATTTTTGCCCCTTTTCTGACCTTTGCGACCTTTTAGAAGCAAACACTATGATTTTTGAGTGATTTCCGAGTTAAATAATTTGTCTATTTTCTGCAGTAAATGGGACATACGATTTTGGTAAAAAGAAATTTGTTATACTCGGAAATTTTTTAGAAGAAGTTGTTAAGAAAATTTTCATGCAATATTAGTATGTTAGTAAAAAAAAAAATCGCGAATTAGTATACTTTAACTCGTCATTATTTTTAATTTTAGAGGCAATTTAGATATCTTTTGAGTCAGATGAATTGCATACTTTGCCATTTCGTGGTGTTTTTACGAAAAATCATGAATGCAACTATCTCAGTCAAAAGAAGGTTATTTGCAATTTTTCAAAAAAGAAGTAGAAATTTATCTATCTCCTACAGAACTATCATTTGAGTACGGCTCGCTATGTTCTAATATTTGAATTTGTCACCATATTTAGTTTAAAAAAAAAATTTGAAAAAATTTGAAAATTTTGAAATTAATTATTTTAAATTTATGGATTTTTTACGAGTATTTTAGCGAGTTTACTGAAGGTATTAGATTAATTTTTTCACTTGAATTGTGCTCTTGAAGAGAGCTTTTTGGAATTCAAGTTTCGGAAAAATTGAAAAAATTGAAAATTTTGAAAATTTTGAAAAAATTTAAAATTTTAAGGGTGGGTTTTTTAGTAAGTCGGACTGAAAATTTTGCAATTTTCAGGAGAATTACGCGGAAGGTGGGCGCCAAAATGATATAGTTAATTCTTGAATGACTATGGAAGAGAATATTATTAGAAATATTACTGAGGGGAGAAGGCTAAATATTACTACGTAAGT
>JAYMTG010000125.1:0-18202 GCA_036897565.1 Pelargonium exstipulatum | reverse complement strand
CAGATGTAATAAGAGAACGTCATCGTAATGAAATAAGTCGCGAACTGATAAACAATTGGTCACAGAACGGTAGAAAATTGTTTATTATGATTATAAAATCAATAGAAACTTATTATAAAAATAAGAGAATAAATACGACAATCTTTTATGAAGAATTGTCGTTTTAACCCGATTAGAATTAACCAAAGAATTAGAATTGAATCTTATTTGACGCGATTATGCCTTTCAAGTCCGGAGTTAAAATACATAATGACGATGTCAACTTTGTAAACAAGACAAGTGTATTGTTTACAAAGCTGACTCTCAAGTTTACTAGCCAATAATTTGTATAATATCACGTATACAAACCAGGCCAATATGACACCTCTCATATGCCCCTCTGAACTTTAATCCATACGAATAATTCGCATGGGAGAAAGCTCGGAAGAACACAAGAGTCGCCATATTGTACTGGCTGTATACGTGGACCACGTTACCTCTCCTGCCCCCCGCACTTTCTCATATGAGAAGGATACGTATTGAGACAAGAGAGTAAGTATTAAAGATAGGATTCTGGAACAGCCACAGCATCCACTCTCATCAATCACCCCACACAAATCACCAAAAGCAAAACGACACCTCGGCATCGGATCACCCTGATGACCGTGCAAGATGACTGAGTGACAGCAGACACTGAGGAGTCCAGTCTCCAAAAATGGAAAAAGTGGTCGACGATATTGGCTAGCACCTGTAGTCATGTTGTTAAATAAGGAAAATTTTGACACAAATTGGCTATGTGTGGAGACAAATGTATCCACACAGACATAATCGCGTCAAAAAAGACATAGAAAAAGAAAATAAAATAAAAAATAAGGGCACTGGATCATAGGTAAATAGAATAGACGACGAGATAAAATTTTTGAAATTACAATATGAAATTGTCGTCGTAAAAATTATAAGTTATTATTCTAAATAAGAAATAAAAAAAAATCAAAAAATGAATCTTCCAGTGCGATAGCAATTTGGTTTATGATAAACGAAAGAAAATTATCGTATAGAATATATAAAGTAAAAAAAATGGTCTTGCGAGAAGGAAAAATAATAGGTAAAAGGGTAAAAAACTTCTCGTAAAAAAAAATATCAAACATAGAAAAGAAAAAAAAATTATATATATGGGTAGTCAAAAACTGATAAAGAATATTAATTCTAGTCACGAAAGGGAAAAAAAAAAAAAATTATATAGTTATGAAAACAAAATGGTTTTGATTATTTACATAGAGATGTAGAAAATGTTTCGTGAAAATAAAAACAAAAAATTCTAAGAAATTTCGTTGAGGAAAAAAAAAAAATTATATATAAAAAAAATTTAACATTTCGTAACAATGAAATGAGTTCAAAATATTTACAACTTTTTGGGAATAACCCTTGGTAATATTTACAGATTTTTGTCCAGGCGTAAGTAGATATGGTTGATGTAGAGTTTTCGATGGTAATTTTCAGCTACTTTCCCATCAGCTTGCGTTGTGATGGTAGTCGTTACGTGTATTCGAATTCTATGTATCGGCGATGGCGCAAGTCGAGCCGCTTCTATATACGTTTATTTTACATTAACCAGCCTTTAAAAAAGGATTTCTTCTTTTTACCCTGTGAACAAATAAATATTAAAATCGATTTTTCGAGTTATTGAGCGATTGCTCATTTACGATACGGAAATTTGACATGCAAAGCAAGGACATAACATGCGAAGCAAGCGTTTTAATAATTTCAATTGAAATTATAGGTCGTCGTCGTCGTCAAAGGTCTCGAGACTTTTGGGTACTAGGCCCAGTTCAATTAGAACCGAGTCCGAAACAGATGTTTCGTTCTCATTATTGGTCCATGACGAAGGATCACCTGGTTCAAGTTGGCTTTCCCAATCCCCAATTTCATGCTGGGATTGAGAAGTGTTAGTTTCAGCAGTAGATGGATTAGCGCAGGTATTAAACACGTTGTGAATATAATTGACTGCCTCTAATACCTGTTCTGCGGTTACGGTTTCCTTTATTGGCGATAAAGTTTCAGTCGGTGCCGGAATAATCGGCGGCTGTAAAATTTCTGACGACGATAGCTCTTCCGGTTGTGAGATGGAGTTTGTGTCAGTGTCTGGGACCGTTGAGCTTTCTTGTATAGCTTTTAGCGACAAATTTCTATCGTCCGTAGGAGAAGATTCTTCATCTGTAGATGCTGATGCGTACGAAACTGTCGCTGGAGCTGTTAGATCCACCGTTGTTGAGAATAAGTTTAGATCGTCCGAGACAGATGTATCGGACAGTGCAGCGAACCCAGGTAATCGAGCGGTGCGAGTGGCAGCGATTTGGAGAGCTTCTTCTTCGAGCGTGAGTTTCTCCTTTTTATGGGATAGACGCGGAGATGACCGAACTGGAGATTTTTTGCTCTTTTTCGATTTTTTAACCGATTTTTTCGGATTAACCGAATCGGGAGCCTTGAAGTCTTGATTTGACGAAACAGATGTTTCGTCAGCGTTGCGTTCAGAACGAGATTTTGACGAACTCCTTGAGGAATTTTTCGACGAAGCGTTGGTTAAGGTGAGATTGAGAGCGTCACATGAATTTGCGTTTTGCAATTCCTCAATAGCTTGGGCAACTTTGTTCGAGTTCGCATTAACTGCTTCGGTGTATTCGGTCACTCTCGTAATCATTTTACGCGTATTCTCAATATCTTGTTGAGTACTGGTCAAATGTTCGAGATAAGACTTATGTAACCGGTCACGCATATCGTGGTTAAATTGTTTCCTCGAATTTTCAAGGTTTTCTTCATTGTTGCTAGAGGTATCAGATGAAATCTCAGCATTGATTACGTTTTGGTTTTCGTTAATTAGTTTCATTCGTTCTAACTCTCCTTCACGGTGAATATCATGAGGTAGAGAGCCATCGGATAAATCTAGCGGATTTATGTATTCGGTTTCCATGTTCAAATCACCTGATTCGAAATAAGCTTTTTCTTCCATTTCCACATCTGACACGTGTTCGGATTGGATCGGAGAAGTTATCATGGACTCTACATTTGTAGAGATCGTCGAAATCGGTTCATTAGTAAGTGTAGATTGGCTAGAGCTCAGTTTTTGCTCCTCGACAGGTTTCGCTTCGGTGGTTGTAGATTCATTCGAGAACAAACTTTCAACGCGAGCATCTATTTTAGCTTGTAGGTTCTGGTCGATGGAGCTTTCAGAATTTTCGACGGGTTGAATTCCAAAATGGGAGGCGGTTGACGGTGGAATATTTACGTACGGCGGTTGGACTAGACCGTGTTTCTTCGACATATTTATGGGTACAGGTACGTAGTTTTCACGGATGAATTGCGCTTGTTGCTCGTAGTACTCTTCGGCGTAAAAAGGACCCATCACGCTCACCCTTACACGCTCCAATTGGGGCGTGTTCTTCGGAAATGGTGGAATTACTTTTACTTTCATCGTACCATTCGATAAACCATCCCAATTGGCTGAAATTACATCTGTAATTTCATCGAAAAAATGAGCATCCTGTTCTGGGTATTTTATTAGAGGCAGGAATAAAATTTCTTCGGCACCGTACGACATCACCGTGTTCAGGAAAGTAGTAAAATGCTTTCTGAAAATGTCAATTGGCATTCTCATAAATACGTCGAAGTTTCCTATCGAAACCATTAGTCGTTTTGGAGCTTTCTTGAACTTCTCGAATATTGTAATTAAATCGATAATTGACATATTGTATCGTAATGTTTCGGTGTCGATGTCATCAGCGTATGTCTCTTTGCGAATAATAAATCGAGTCAAACCTACGGCATGCCCGTCTCCGACAATTGGCATGTTATGGGCTGCGATGCTTACGGCGAATTTCTCCACTCCAATTTCGCGAGCAATTGCTGTGAATTGGAGTGGGTAAGAATTGTTAGGATGCCAAGGTGCCAATTCAACTGATTCGGCACCGAAACGAATTAAATATCGATTTCGGTATTTTTGAACATTCGCGTGAGTACCGCGAACTCTGACCTGTTTATTCGGCGATGGTGTACCTGAAGACGCGGTGCTGTTTAAAGTTCGTTGAGGCGTCGATTGTCTAATTGACGGCGCTTGAGAATTTCGAGATTGTTCATTGGTCATTCTTGATCGATTCGCAATATAACGGTTGTCGTAGCTTGACTGATACGTGCCAGAGTTAGTCCGCCGTTGATCATACCCCGGGTGGCGATTTTCCGGGTACTGTCCGTCCAAAGGTGAATCGCGGCGATAATCGTTTGCTTGCCTGCTGTATGTTTCTTTAGACGTAGAAGAGGTTTTCGGCACATATGTACCGTCTGCCTTTCTGCGGTCGGTTGAGCGTCTTTCATTTCTTGATCGGTCATCTCGATATTCGCGATTTTCTTTTGATGAATCTCTGCGATCGTGTGAGTTCGATTTACGATTTTGGAAAATTCTATCGATTTCTTCAAGGTATTCCGCCGAGGTCTTTTCTCTGGAACGGTTGCGGTTTGAAGAACTGGAACGGTAATCGCCTTTCGAGTTTTCGTTGCGGTTTGAGTGCGTACGGTGTTCATTTATGCTACGGCCGTTGGAGCTTTTTGGTTTGAAATCACCGCTGTTTTTAGTAGCTGTAGCATATGTATTCGAGTTCGATTTCGTGGACGACGATGCTTTTGATTTTTCGTTACTTACTGTAGACCTCGATCGATCGGGTTTTGGCGAACTTGACGCTTTAGGTTTATCGAACTTAGTATCGTTGGTACTTTTCAGATTTTGTTTCTTTGCCGTTGCAGGTGACATCTTCGGAGATGAGTGTACCGACGTTGTAGTGGTGGAAGTCGATTTCGCCGCCGATGATTTACTATATGTCGCAACAGTCTTCTTTGACGTGGACGGAGATGATGTAGACGACATCGTCGTTTTAGTCGCAGTTTTTGACGTAGCGGTCGATGTTGTTTTAGTCGTTGACGTGGTTTTATTTGTCGAAACTGAAGGTGTTACGTTGGTAGTTGCGACAGTTGTCGCAGCTACACTTGCGTCTACCTTCGGTTCGTTTGGTGTCGGAGCTGGTGGTGTCGGTGTGCGATTGCGTACTTGTTGTTTTGCGTTAAATAGAAATTTCGTATTACCATTTGATGATCGAAAGTATGATCTTAAACGATCGGATGGAGCTTGCGGATTCCAGAATCGATTCATTTCGGCGGTCGATTGTGGTTGGAATTGCGTCGAATGGTTTGCCGGTGGTGCTACAGTTAATGCTCGTAAACCAGGTGGTCGGTTGACTGATAACGTCGAACAGATCGGAGTCGATGATGATGCAGTGTTGGTGGTCGGAATGTTTGTGAATGAGAAGTTGACGAATGAAGGAGTTTGTACCGATGGAGTAGTGGTTACATTTGTAATCACTGAATTAATCGATGATGAGTACGTAGCTGCGGGTTGGGCCATTGAAGTCGATACAGTTGTGTCGACATCGATATTTTCCAGTCTTAACAGGTCGGCTGGAGTTCTGCCAGATTGCCGGTATCTCCGTAACTCCTCGTTCGTGATCCTAAATTGCTCCCTGTACCACTTTAATTGTTGATCCATTGTTTCAACTTTACACTTACAGTTTGCTTCCGTCTGAATTAATTGTTGATGAAGAGTTTCGATTCGATTCTTGGTGATTTCGGTAGTACGTAACGCTGTCTGCAGTTGCTGATTCATCTCCAACCTACTTACTCTCATATTCGCGGGTTCCTCGAACCGCCTGACGATTGTCGATAGTTCGAGTGTTCGAATGTTTTCGAGTAAAAAGGGAGTCGTGCAGGATGGTAGTGAACATCTTCCCCATATTTCATTCTCGTCGTCGAATTTTCGAGTTTCACAGAAGCGGTCCAAGAGGCAAGCAGCGTGATATACGTGTCCGCACGATCCAATAATCATGGGTTTGTTTCCGTTGACTATACCCGTGTCGAAATTCGCTTCTGGTAATGGTTCCGGTGTTATGTATAACATTGACGCATGACATTTCTCACATATCGCATCCATGTACGTAAATACGAGCTCTGGTTCTGGAACTCTGATCGGTGGTGGTAAGAGGATGTTCGCCATTTTCGCGTAAAATTGATCTGAGTAGGAATACCTAAAGGGTAGTCGAACAAATGAAAACATTTTCGATAAAGTTTACAATATTTGCGTTATAAAATTCAATGTACAACTTTAAAAGGAAATATAATCGAATTGTATAAGTACACAGGAGATTAGTTTAGGAGTAGGTACAAAAATGTGAAATGTAGGATACACAGTAAAATCAAAATTTTGACTAATTATCGTGAGAGATGAGAGATTTGAGTTTCAACTCAGGTGAGTTGAATACAAATCCTCAATACTTGAAAAAAAATTACATAATAGGAAAATATCACATATAAAAATGAAATTTTGAAATAGAAGGTATACATGTTATTAAAAATTTATTATTTACCAGAAAAATCCAATATACTAGTTGATCTACGGAATACTGAGCCTAATAGGCTTTCATATAAAGATGGCGACGTAAATGTGAAATTAATTCGCACTTATATGTGTAACCGGCGAAAAGGAAAATTATTTCAAAACGTATCACGAATTAAATAGAAAAAATTATAACAACATAACGCGCATCGAAATAAAGATTTCAATCGTAATAAACGAAATAGTTAATGGCTAAATTATGCGAGCACAAATTAGTAAGCATAAGTACAGGCTGAGAGAAATAAAACGAATGAGCCTGAGTTCTTGTGAGAAAAGGCTTGTTGCTTTCGCAGCTCTGTTGTGATTGGCTGCTATGTTGGATAAAAAGGCAGCCGAGTATTTGTTGATAAGAAGATTGTTCGGTGGTTCAATGATTCGTAATATTTGATCGATTTGTCCGAATCTTCGATGTTTTTGGGTCATTTAAAGTCGTAAAAATTTATTTCGCAGTTTTAGTTCGGTACTTTGCTGTTTTGCATATTCGTAAATCATTTTTATGAAATTTGGTTAATTAGATATTCAAATGAAATCTAATTGTGATAGCAGAAAAGTATTTTGGGAAGCCCTGGTGGTATTTCATTTGATTCCTTGCTTCGTGTATTTTCCTGGAAATGTAGATACGTAGATTCGATCGTTGTTTTACGAATCCGGTGAGAAAATTTTGATTAGACTTCGAGAATATTTACATTTGTAAAATATTCGGAATTTGTGTCCGATAGCTGATCAGAAAATATACTTTGGGAAATAATACAAACAATTTTGATAACATATATAAAATTAATAAATCACCTGTGTAAGTCTCGATTATTTTAGTTTATTTCAGGTACGATTATCAAGATATTTGTTCGAATTAATCACTCGAACGTAGCTAGCTGTAATCTCCAGTAGGATAAAACGTGCCCCTATCGATTTGATGTGTTTCAATTGAAACATATTTTCACGATGGAATGTCTCACCTCTAAAGCAGATATTAAATAAGCTAGATCGAGTATTTATCATTAATTCGAAAAAATATAATCGTCTGTAATGAATGAAATATGGGACAATAAACGGTACGATGAAATAACTGCTTCAAAATAATTTGAGTTTCAATTGAAATTATTACTAAATTGCTGTAAAGTGATAGCTAGATGATTGATAATATATTGCGTTTCAATTGAGACGTAATATTATATTTTGATCGACGAAATTTAGTAAAATGTCCATTTGAAATGGATTTTAGATGTATGAAATGGTGATCTTTACCTTAGTAATTTAAACCGGACTATTCTATCTACTTTACCGAACTTGTAGTTTCATCTTTGAACAGCTGTTACTTCGCAGCATCCAAGTACCGTTGCTATGGTTACCATTCACGTGCATTTTTATCCCGTGTATTTCACTCACATGTGATCGTAGATGAACATAACTACTCCTGTTCATTCATCGTTGCTTTATCTTCTAGTCATCGATATTTACCATTATTCTTAAGTTTCTTCCTGACGTTGACCGTTGAATTTTACTCTGTTGAATATTTTTAAGCTAAAATGTTATCGAAAAGAAATACGTGTTGTTTCAAATGAAACAAGAATATTGTCTTTTTATTTGGAACAAAATAACGAAAAACATCAACTTATAACTGATAAAAACAAAACAAAATCACAGGAACGAAAAAACATTAATGATAAGTAATTGAAATATAACAAAATTCAGTCTGATCTAAGTATTTATAAGTTTCAGACTTTTATTTAGGAACGAAGATTGTAATTAATATAATATCATCGTCACAACTGCTAACGATTGATCATATAATTCTAGGGAGGTAACGTAAGATTCATGAATTTTCATCAGTATTTATTTTCAACTTTCTCATTATATACCTGAAATTATTCCTTCGTAAAATAATCTGATGAGCTTTTTCATTTAGCGTAACTTTCATCTCCCGCATTCGATGATCATTGTTTGCGATGAATTCTGTGGTGAAAGAAACTTTGATTCTGAAGTATCCATCCTCTATTTCGATTATCGGTAATTCTAGCGCACGTCGTAATTTTCGAAGCTGAGTGATTCTCATGAGGAAAGTTTGCCGCTGGGATGCGATGATTGTTACTTTTCTTCTTACTTTACCGTTCGTTTCTGGGATACTGTCGTGTAGCATTATGTATACACAGTGTACATAATGAGAAGGTGTATCTGGACGCATGATTTTGAGTGATGACAGATGTAATCACTCTGAAAGAAATAGATTTTTTCATGTTACAAATGTGACATGAAATTTCGATTCTGAGAACTTTATAAGTAAAGTGCTTACCAATTCTGCTCCTAAATTCTGTTTTTACGACGTTGAGATGTTTTAATTTTGGATGTACAGTGATCGAAAAGTTTTTTAAAGATGAAAAGTAGAATTCTTCAGATGAATCGACGATACGCCGGTAAAACAACAACAAGTGCGCGTGATAACGAAAAGTAGCTTGTGACGTCAGATATACTTTCGTTCAGCGTGACGTCACGTAGATTAGATAGGTAGTTTGGTAGGTAACGAAATCAAATTTTTCTTTTTAAATAAAAACGCAATTGAATTTTTATTTACGAGTTTGAAAAATTGATGAATGCAATACAATGTTACGTGACAAGTGTCTACGTAATATTATGAGTATGTAAGTAGGTTTTAATTTGATTTAGTATGGATTTGATATTGTTTTCATTCAAATTTATTTCTGAATAATCATTTTGAAATGATCCATCCCAATCTTCTTCGATGGTTTCGTGACTTCGTTTGCGGTGGTTGCAAACAGACACGAACCCATCTTCTATTGTTAGCTCTTCAGGTGGGTCCGGGCGGTCATCTGGTTCAATTTCGAAGAAATAGTCATAGGGTTTTTCTATGGGTTTCCTTTCGTAGTCGATCGCGCAAACCATTTTTACCTTTTTTGGCTTGGGTTTAGGTAACAGCTCTCCTACACGTTTGATGCGTTCTGCTATGCGAACTGAACGTTTTGTAGGAACTTTCTTCTCCTCCTCGTCTTTATTACCAAATTTTGCACCTATGCGTGATTTCTTGATTTTTGGCTGAGTGCTATCGGGTGTAACCGAGGTAGTATCATCTTTATTTTGCAAATTTGGATCTGGGGAAGTACTTACATCGTCGGTGGTAGCAACTTGATTATCAACGTTCGACACTTGTGTACTTGTTGAATCGTCAGTGTTGCTTTGAATCACGTTTTTATTATTACCAGCATCTTGAGAATCCGAGGTAGGTTCGATTTCGGAAGTAGGTTTCTTCTTTTTCTTCGGTCTGCCTCTGGTTCTCTTTACTGGCACTTCAGAGTCAGATGTGGGGTCTGTGGGAGGAGTAGGTGGGTTGTCCCTTTTTTTCTTTTGTTGATTTTCACGATTTAGAGAATCTTGTACGTCCGCAGCATCTGCCCCAGATGATGTGGATGGAGTAGGGTTTGTAATGGTTTTTCCATCTGGAACTCTTGGATCCATTATCGTCTTCTTTTCGCTTTCTTTTTGTTTCTCACGTGCAATTGCACGTTCATCCCTAGCTTTATTTACCAAGTTTCTAAAAAGCGTTTCGGAAGCATTCCTCATATCTACGTCTTCGATATCGCCAGTAGGTCGTCTTAAAGGTGGGTCAGTGACCTCTTCCTCTCCTTCACTCAAATCCTCGCCCTCTTCCTCATATTTGTGCAGAAAATCCCTGATTTGTTCTTCGATCGTTCTGGGATCCAAGCTGGACTTTAGGCACGCATCGGAAGTCATTTTCTCGAGCCCCTTTTTTGTGATAAATAACGTGAGCTGTCGAATATTCGCTATACGGGTAGGTCCATCTTCTTGGTCAGTGGGTTTTAAAAGATAGCAGTTGTTACCTTTTTTAAGTACCACTTTAAATGGACCAGTACGTTTTTCGTAAAGTTTCTTCGCAGTCTTTTTCTCAGAGCTAGAGAGTTTATGATTAGTCATTAAGACTAAATCACCAGGAACCAGTATTGTCGGATCTAGATGTGACTTATTGAAAAGGTACTCCTCTTCAATTTTCTTCAAGTGTCGTCTTTCGCGAATGTATGCTTCTATGATTTGACGTTGGCTGAGAGTATCAATTTTTAACTTTGTCTGCTCAATGGTGTAGACCGCTTTTTTCGCAAGAGAGTCTGCGATGATATTTGTGTATTCATGCCGTCTGGCATAAACATGTACAAATTCAATCGATTCGAATTGTTTTTTGAGTTCTAGGATGTTTTGGAATAACGAAGCATGGTGAACCGGTTTGTTCCTGGAGTTTTTCCAGTTGTTCGTTTTCCAACTCGAAACCGTGTTGTTAAGTGCTTTGATTGCATAGTTCGAATCAGATAATATTCTTGCTTTCTTGATACCATTGTTGATTAGTACTCTCATTGCAGCGCGTATGGCTAGTAGCTCGGCCAAGTTGTTAGATAGACTGAAACCGTTGCCCTCAACTATTCTTTGGGATACATTTAGTAGAGAATCAGGAGCAAAACATATTCCAAATCCGGCGATTGCATTTGCATCGCCATTTTTGGAACATGCACCGTCTGCGGTAACGCGTGCGTACCCCTCATCAATTACTAGATCTTTTTCCGGGTCTAGTTTATGTTTCATACACTCGTGATAGGTGATTGACGGAGCTACGCTCTTTTCCACTTTCTCTCTTAATTTAATCAATTCATTTGAAAAGTTAAATATTTGAGGAGTGTGTGGAAGTTTCGAGCTAATTGTGTCCTGGATGCCCCAGGCTTCATTAGGTTTAAAACCGAATGTAGTGGGGGTGTTGTTTAACTCATTTTGGATCTCTTTCACCAAGTTGTACCATCCAGTGTGCGGTCTGAATGGATCATGAAATTTATTTAACTTGACTCTTAATTTGTCTCCAATACACCTCATGGTACGTTCAACCGAGGACGATTGAGGGTTGTACGCACATGTGTGCGCTGCCCTTATATTGTGTGACTCAATTAGATTGTACCACGAATCAGAAATAAATTGAGATCCGTTGTCCGTGATGACTTTCTTGATATTAACATTGTATTTTTTTATGTCGGCTAGGATATCCTTCATTTGAAGGCAAACTAGTTTCTTCTTTATACAAGTCAATGATCGTAACCATGTTTTGTTAGTGAATACATCCTTTACGACTAATATGTACTTCGGATCGTTTTTGTACGCTGGTAAGGGTCCATATAAGTCGGCTGACAAAACTTCGCCCACTGCGTACGATTCGATTTGAGCGTATTCGAGTTGTTTATGTTGGACGTAGTTCTTATTTACTTTGCAGACCACACATGTGCCGCAAATTTCACGAATATAACCTAGGGATCCAGGATGATAGTAGATTCGCTTAAATATCATGTCTAGTTTCGCCGCACCAACATGCCCGTACTCGTTGTGTAAATAAGTTACTGTATCATAGAAAAGATCATCAGGGAGGTATGGGACATGTGCCCCATCATCCAAGATGCGATATAGTATTGTCTTATCACACTCGTTTTTCTTGAGGATGTATTTCAACTTCTTCTTGTTTTGGATATCAAGTTGCTTTTTGTTATTCGCCGGAACTTTTTCTTCTAGAATGTCTCTTATTATCTCACATTTTAAATCGACAGCTTGTGCATGTGCCAAGTTGCGCAATTTGTACATGAGTTGTGAAATATTTTCTTCTAGAAAGTTTACTACAAACGGAAGCACTTCTGTCTTGAAATGTCTGACGACTAGCTCGGGAGCAGCTACAGTGTATAATGTTTTGTTCGAAAAGCTCATGTCATATTTCAGATCAAAGCAATTTAAGGTGGTTATCCAGCCTGCTGCTTTACGATGTGTCTGTGCGAGGTCTTTAAATTTTTGTACGATCGGGTATAGATTGGTTCTCACATGGATTTGCCTTCCATATACCCATCGTTGTAACTTTAGGACGCTCTTCACAAGACACATAATTTCCTTGTCGAACATAGTGAATTTCTTCTGGTGCTCTTTGAATGCAGCTGACACGAACATTATTATCTTTTTTTCGTTGTTATCCATGTAAAATAACACACCATTCATAGCATCTGCTGTGATATCCGTGTCTAGGTACAAATCACCGTCACGTGGCGGTTGTTGTAACTTGAAATCCTTTTTATATTCGGCTTTTAGCAATTCGAAAGCAGCTGCTTGCTCCTCCTTCCATTCAACTGGATCTGAATCTTTGGTTAGAAGATAGATAGGGTTAACGATCTGAGAGTATCTTGGAATGAAGTCTGAATATAAACCAGTATGTCCAACGAGTGCGAGTGCATCGTTTTTCTTACTGATTTTAAACACGCCCTTTTTGGTATGTTTCTTTTCGAAGTCATTAAGTTTCTTCATTTTATCAACCTGTTTACCAATTCCCTCTTTTGAAATAACAAAGCCCAAATGGTCTGTTTTTTCTCTGAAGAATTGGGTTTTGGTTGGATTTAACTTCAAACCGTTTTCTCTGATCTTTGTAAAAACTTTTTTCAATCTGTTGAGGGTTTCTCGGAAAGTTGTTCCCGACACTTTTATGTCGTCGACAAACTTTGATATACCTTCTTCATTCTCGATCACCTGGTTGATCATATGTACGAATTCACCAGACGATATTTTTAAGCCATATGGCAATCTGGTAAATTCGTACACTTGGCCGCAGATCTGGAACGCTGTGAACTTGCAGGAAGCTTCTTCAAGCACCAGTTGCCAAAATCCTGCAGTAAAATCCAGGGTACAAAAAAATTTATCGCCAGCGTTATCGAAGATGACCTCCTTAATAGGATTTGGTTCGGTTAGTACACTCATTAAAAACTTGTTTAGTTCGTCAGCGTCAAGACAGAGACGAATGTCTCCATTCTTTTTGATGACTGGTACTACTGTATTGATATATGAGGAATGAGACGGACGAATGATACCCTTTGCCAACATCTTGCGAATTGCCGTACGAAGAGCTGGTTCAATTTTCTTTGAGGGACGGAATTTTTCCCCTCGCCACGGTTTCAGGTGTTCATCACCCGGTTTGAACCTGAATTTTACCCTTTGGCCTCGATATCTTCCAGGATCTAAACTGAAAATATCTCCGAATTCTTCCAGTTCTTGAAGACCTTGGGTAGCTTCTTCTTGAGTGACAGAGCCAGATGACACTGCTGCTTCAAGATCGCTTTTTAGGTTTTCTAAATATAGCTTCTTCGCTTGTTCTTGTTCGTTGATTGATACAAAATCGAGTTTCGCGTACTTCGTATGTTTTTTCATGTTATGAACCATTTCATGAATAAACGCCGTATAATATTCTCGCACGGAGAAAACTGACAGGGCATCCTGGAACTGGTCACGTGACATGAAATTTATCTTAAACTTACGACAGTGCATAGGCTTGCACTCTGCGAACTTCTCATGTATGTCCAATACAACACGTAGATCATCCATTGTGGCTCGACCCATAATAAATGTTCTTCCTGGTGATTCTATTAGATAGAATGGCACTTTTATCTTCTCGGTGCCGAAAAACATTTTTATTTCCACCATATTTTGATGTGTCTTTACAATGTTGTTGTCTGCCATTTTCAACAGCACAGGTCTTTTCATATGTAAAAACCTCCACCATCCAGGTGCATTGTATATAATATCTTTCAACACTTCTTTTGATATAACGTTGGGAAGTGCCCCAGAGTCCAGCTGTAGCGCATAATTACGTGTATTGATTAGGGTAGAAACTACACATGTAGGATCTATCGTGTTCAAATCGATAATGCCAGCTTTCGAATCTGGAGCAACGTGGTCGTTGTCGATAATGGTGTTATCAATGGAATCGATAGCCTGAAGTTCTTTTGCTTCATGATCAAAGTCATCATCATCATCTGATGAGTCTTCGTAGCGTACACGATTTCTTTTCACTCCCAGCATTTGGTTCAAAGTCAAATGGCTTCGTTCCACAGCTGGTTTTGAGAATCTTGTCGATCTGGTAGGCATAGTCGTATGAGGTCTTCTGAATATTCCTTGCTGAATCATGTCAGGAACCATTAATGTAGGTTGAGTCTTCGTTTCCGCGTGAATGCTCGTATCAGAAGAAACATTTGTTTCTTCTTGAACGTTATTTTGCGGTGCGGTTTCTGTTTCTAACTCGAAATTTAATGTATTGGTTGGTAATGGTAGTATAGTTGGTTTGTTTACCATTTCTTCAACCTCCAATGCGTCGGTTTGGATATTTCTATTTGTGTTATCGTCCAAAATCAAACGTGCTGGAGCGATTACATTTCGTATTCCTCCGTCGAGTATACCACGATTATTTGTCCAATGTTTACTCCTGTATATGATCAACTCGTGTTGATCCAATTTCCTCTCCATTAGATAATGAAGCGCTACATATGTAGTGATCAATGGATAATAACGTTTTACCCGGTGGATGAATTTAAACCGTTCGATGTTAGGTAGAATGTTCTTGTCAGCACCTGTCTTCGGACGAATATATTGACCACTTTCCTGTTTCTGACATATCTCCGTATGGAGATATCCCATTGCAGGTTCCCTCCAGAAGAATACACGTGCATCTTCTGTCATTCTTAGGAAAATTTTACGATATTCGATATATCGTGCAAGCGTTACCTCTTTGTCGCCTTTTTGGCGAGGTTTTACGATTGGAAATAGCAAAATGACGTATTCGGCTTGGAATTTTTCGAGTAGCAGGTTTATAATCTTCCTCAGTTCTTTTTCGACGATTTCGTATGGTTTTTTAGAATAGTTTAATTCGAGCTGACCGGCGGAAAGAATATACTTGCCTTTTGGTTCGAATTTTTCGTCTTTAAGTGCATCGAAAATATCTGAGAGGCTCACTTGATCTCTCAAATAACTAGGAAGACTATTGTTACTGCCCAACTCACCTCGTTTGAGGAAGTGGACTATTCCATCACCAATCGCGGTGTGGTCCTTGAATATCCTACGCATTGGGGCGTCGTGATTACTAGAGGCTGCCCCGCGGGCCCCTAGTTGTTTAAGTTTAACTGATCAAACAATCCGTCTTCACCTGCAGCCGCGGTTCTTATTTGGTCCATGGTAGGAGTAGGGTCAATACCTAAGTTTAACATCATGTTGGATAACTCATTTATATCCATAGCGTCCACGTCTGTGTCGCTAGCTTGTTGGTTCAATAAGAAGCAGCTATACATAGATGCCTGTAATTCCGGATCATTTGCATCTATCAGGTTTACCGATGCAGTAACCGGTGTCTTTCCGAACTTATTCAAGAGTATGTGCCCCTTTTGATCCACTCGGAACGGAAGTGGTTTTGGTTTAGGAGGTACATGAGGCTCTTCTGGAATTTTCGGAATTGATTTCGGATCTGGCTTAGGTGGTGGCTTATCGTTGTTTTTGGGCGGAAAATTATTCTTGTTGAAAGGCATTCCTTTGTTTTTGTTGAATATATTTCCGATCGTCTGCTGTTGGTTTAACGCTTTGGTAATCTGTTGCAATTGCAACGGATTGAAACCTTGATAACTTCCACTTAAATCCCTGGTCAGATTCGGAGTATTGGTGATCGTCACCGTTTTTTCAATGCTTGTGTTGGTCTCATCTACCAATTTATCGTTTACCTTAGTAATAAATTCATCTACAGTTTTACATTTCTGTAATTTTACTCGATGAATTTCTGGTGCCTTGGTAGATAGAGTTTTGATGACCTCTGTTTCTTTAATTATATCCAGATGTTTCAGGCTATTTGCCCATTTTGTGATTCTCGTAGCTAGGATTATTTCGCTTTCGCATTTGTCGAAACCGTTCCTGCAGTATTCCCAAGCTTGGATTTGTTTGGCACGGTCCCAATAATACGAGTAGAATACGTCGATCAATTGTTCAAACGTTTCTTTTGGTTCCGCTTTCTCCAGGAAATAATCACGGTCGCTTGTTAAAATCACTCCCTTGAATGCTGACATTTTATGGAAATCAAGAGCTCCAGTCTTGTCAAAGTGTCTGTTGAATGATTTCACAAAAGCGTGCGGGAAGAATTTCTTGGAATCGTCGAAAAATATTCCAGCAGATTTTACTGTTAGTGCATCGATTCCCACCGACTTACCTTTGGGAGCAGCAGGTGCGGCTCCCTGTACGATCTGCGGTGGGTTTCTGGCCATATTCTGTACAGCAGTCTTTACGTAATTTAGATCAGTACACATTCGTTCACTGTTTTGGTTTATGCGTTGCACCTTATCGCCATATTTATTGTCCAGATGGACAATATCAGCCGACAAAGCAGTCTTGATATTTTCGACATTCGTGTCCGTAATGATTTGATGATCTTTAACTTCTTTGATTTCTGCTGTTTTATTTGATAGAATGGTACACTGTTCGCTTATCATTTGATTCACGTCACCGTGCCACTCGTCGATGTTTTTCATAAAGACAGAATTGTTTCGTAATTGGATTTGCGCATCTTCATAAGCTCTTTCAGCCACCAGTTTTACTTCGTCGATACGTGCATTTGTTGAAGTTTCTACGTTGTCAATACGTAGATCGGTTGATCGCTGATTCAAAGTGATTTGTTTTTTCAATTCTTCAGACCAGCTCCATGTTTCCAAAAATGCGTTGTGTGTATTAGGTTCCAAGACGTTGTCGTATTTCTGGATGTCGAAAGGTGGTCGGTACAGCTGTACCGATTCAGTCTGTGGTATGAAAGTAGTTGTATTATCCATATTAAAAATTGGTCGGTGCATATGCGCCGACTCAACTTGCGGTATAACAGGAATTGCATTATTCGTATCATCAGCATTTGCTGGTGAAATAACTGCTTCTTCACGGATGTCATCGAGTGAAGATGAATTAGAGATATTTACAACACTGGTTGGGATCAAGCTGGGTTTAAAAGCAGCTTTACGAGACGATTTTTTACTCGTAGGAATAAAGACTAAATCGTCGTATTTTCTATTGCTTTTTACGATGCCTGATTTCGATCTAGTAACCGGACCAGACGTGTGGATATGATCTATGCACATAGGATCTTGATTTTCCTTATTTTGGTTTGGATAATTGCCATAATAATCCTGAAAATCTCCCTGCTCATTTGCCAGGTTTTCAGGGTTTACACTGGGTATAACGTTAGCGTTCGCAATTGGAGTAAAAGGCGTTTCACTATTCATGATCGCGATTGTAAATACGAACGGAAAAAATCTAGCGAAAAAATTTTACACGATAAAATTAAGTTGAAATTTACTTACGTAATTGAGAATTTCTCCAGTAGATAACGAATAAATAAACAACCGCGTCCAGTAATCTATTCTTCGTTCGGGTGGAGGTGGGGTAGTGGCGGTTGCAACTAGACCCAAGGGTTGAATGACCTTTGAGATAGCACTCAAAAGTCCTTGAAATTTTTCCGCGAAACGGTTGTTATGAGATTTCTTCGATTACAAGTAATCGAAAAAGGTATCTCAGAAAGTAGTTGCACTGTTTGGAAAATTTCGGATACAATATTTTCGATTACAATTGTAATCAAAAAATATTCTTCAGATGAGTTTTTTTCTAAATTTCGTAACAGATGTTGCGAAAACGAAAAGTACTAATCGTTGGGCGCCAAAATGATATAGTTAATCTTGTAATGTACCTGAGGTCTACGTGATACTAATTACTCGGATGGTAGATGGATTAAAATCCCTCTCTATGAAGAAGTATCGTTTCACCGTAAACAGCTCACTCAGATATAATAAGAGAACGTCATCGTAATGAAATAAGTCGCGAACTGATAAACAATTGGTCACAGAACGGTAGAAA
>JAYMTG010000124.1:0-18209 GCA_036897565.1 Pelargonium exstipulatum | reverse complement strand
CATTCTTCCTGAAGTGAAGAAGACCTTGGCCAGCGCCTGGAAGCAAAGCTCCAAGCAGCTGAGCAGAAAAGGTAATACAATTTAGTTAGTTAGGCGTCATATTCAATCTGCTTACTTGCTTGAGTTGTGCTAGAATTGACCAAACTCTTAGTAGAGTAGTGTGCCTGGAAAAGTCGTTGATTATTCTTGTATGAGTTAATTAGGCCCCTTGAAATGTTTGCTGAGTGAACTAACAATTTTGTTTTATGTACAACTGTAGTTAGTTTATTGTCGGGGTTTCAAAAGATTCAGTAGTCTCTTTATGTGTTATGCTATCCACGCATAGCATATTTGTTGCATGATAGGCCATTCTGCATCATCTAAATTGAGTTACTTTTATAATAACTTTTGAATTTTGTTTACGTGTATGATTCTCACCTCTTTGATGGTCTTATTGTCCTCTCAACACGACCCATCTCTGATAGTATTGTGGATTCCATTTCTTGTGATTCGCGTGAAGCTCGATTGGTTCCATAACACAATAGTGAATACTGAATAGAAGTGAATGCACAACTTTTAACTTTTCTTTTTCAATATTAGGTTAAGCATTTTAGCGAAGGCTCAAATGCGCCTTGCTAGAATGGATGAGTTGCGACAGGCGGCCAAAATGGGTGTAGAAATGCGTTTTGAGAAGGAACGTAAGGAGCTTGTAACAAAAGTGGAGTCCCGTGTTCAACAGGCAGAAGAAAATAGAATGCTTATTCTGAGGTCTCGCAAACAAAGAAGGGCTACTCTGAAGGAAAGGTCATCTCAATCAATTGTGCGAAGAATGGCTAGGGAAAGTAAGTATAAGGAGAAAATGCGTGCTGCTATTCAGCAAAAGCGTGTAGCTGCTGAGAAGAAGCGACTTGGATTACTGGAAGCAGAGAAGAAAAAGGCATGCGCTAGGATGTTGCAAGTGCACCAGGTAGCCCAGTCTGTCTCCCACCAACGGGAGATCGAGAGAAGGAGAATGAGAGACCAATTGGAAAATCGGTTGCAGAAAGTATGCATTTTGTTTGAAGTTAATATCTATAAATTGTTATTTGGCGGCTCTTGTTTTTTCTTCTTCCTGGTTTGGTATCTTCTCATAGTTTTATTTTATTTTTTATCAGGCAAAACGACAAAGAGCAGAATACTTGAGACAGAGAGGAAAGCTTCGTAATCGCAATTCTGTTAGAGTGAATTGGAGTCACAAGCAGGCAGATATTCTTTCCAGAAAATTAGCCAGGTATGTAACTTTTCTCGCTTTAACATTATTGCTGAATTAGTTTTTCAGTGATCAGAGTAAAAGAAAACATTTCTTCCAAAAGGAGTTTAGCCTAATTTTGTAGATTTTTGTTATTAGGTGCTGGAGGCGATTCCTTAGTCTACGAAGAACTACTTTAACCTTGACAAAAGCTTATGATACTCTGGAAATTAATGAAAAGTCTATTAAGTCAATGCCTTTTGAGCAACTTGCTGTTCTGATGGAATCATCTACAACCCTGCAAACTCTTAAATCATTACTTGATCGGTTTGAGAGCCGTCTTAGAGTCTCCAGAGCTGTTGCTGCTGCCAATAATAATCTATCCAGATTTGACAACATTGATCACCTGCTCAAACGAGTTGCCACACCCAAAAGAAGGGTTACATCCAAGACTCCTATGAGGAGGAGAGAAGACAAATTGGCCGGTTCATCTAATGAGGCAGCCAAAAGTCCAGCTGCCAGAAGTCCTGCTAAACCATCGAGGTATCCTGTTAGGGTAGTTCTCTGTGCTTACATGATACTGGGCCATCCAGATGCAGTTTTCAGTGGTCAAGGGGACCGTGAGATAGCTCTGGCCAAATCTGCAGATGACTTTGTTAGAGAGTTTGAGTTGTTGACAAAGGTCATATTAGAAGGGCCTATACAGAGTTCTGATGAAGAGACTGAAGATACGTCGCCAAAACGTTGGACCTTCAGGTACCAACTTGCAGCATTTGATAAAGCATGGTGCTCTTACTTGAACTGCTTTGTCGCATGGAAGGTGAAGGATGCTCAGTTGCTGGTGGGGGATTTGGTGAGAGCAGCTTGTCACCTTGAACTCTCGATGATTCAGACTTGCAAGATGACCCCAGAGGGAGAAAGTGCCCCTCTTACTCATGACATGAAGGCAATTCAAACACAGGTACTAGTTTTTTTTTTTGGATCAGCAAACAGGTTTTAATTTTATTGATAATATGAAGAAAACAATATTCGGCAATTCAGTAGATGAAGAATAACAAAAAAATCTGGTCATTTCATTTGCCGGTGGACACTTTTCTTTTTATGTGCCTTTTGGGTTGACTGAAGTTCCATTATGTTTTATGGTTTTTTTGTGCTCATGTGTTAGATATTGGTCATGTTTGCAGGTTGCTGAAGATCAAAAACTTCTGAGGGAAAAAGTGCAACATTTGGGTGGAGATGCTGGGATTGAGCGCATGGAACGTGCAATTTCTGAAACACGCTCTAAATTCTTCGCAGCGCAGGAGAACGGAAGCCCATTAGGGTCACCAATCATGCCCTCTCTGTCTCCCAACTCACCTAGTTCATCAGCAAGTCCTGATACTAGCACAGATACAAGAACTGATTTGGTTGAGGGGACTGAGAGGCCAAGCCGTGTAGTTCGCTCCTTATTTAAGGATGCTTCCTTACCACCCAGAGTATCTAGTTCATCTCCGTCTTTGGCATCTTCTGTTTTGGTCTCGGAGAATGAATTGATTGTGAATGAACTTCTTCACGAGCAACATGCTTATACAGATAGCTTAAATGCTCCTGATGTAGATCAGAGAACTTTTGAGGTTTGTGTTAGATATTATCTAGCATGTGTTTGGTTAATTTGGTACTTCAGTTTCAAGTCAGAATGTTTTATAGCTTAATTCATCGCATGAACTTGTAGATTTCAACTGATATAACTCCCTGTCCTCTTTAATTTGCAGGGAAAGATTAGAGAAGCAATGGAGAAGGCTTTCTGGGATGACGTCATGGACTCCATGAAACAAGACGTTCCTAACTACGATAGGATAGTTGAACTCATGAGGGAGGTTAGAGATGAAATCTGCAAGATTGCTCCACATGGCTGGGAAAATGAGATTATTGAAGCTATCGATCTGGACATTTTCTCTCAGGTAGTGTCCAGTGTCCACAATCATTACTATGTACCTGTAGTTTTTCTGCAGCCAAACAGCAAGTACTTATCTTGAATTCTATGGTTTTTGTACTTAAAGGTCCTGAAGTCAGGTAATCTGGACATTAATTACCTTCAGAGGATTCTAGAGTTCGCTTTTTCCACTCTGCAGAAGCTCACCTCTCCTGCAAACGAAGATGTGATGAAGGCCACTCATCATAGTTTGTTGAAAGAGTTGGCTGAAACATGTCAAACCTGTGATGATTCCAATCATGCACATGTCATTGCTATGATCAAGGGTCTGCGCTTTGTCCTGGAGCAGATCCAGGTATTCACCAATACTTTTCTGGTTCATGATATCCAAAAGTGCCTGTATTGTAAATTTGTAACACAACTTTTTTTTTTTAATCTCCTCAAATAGACTCTGAAGCAAGAGATTAGCAAAGCTCGCATAAATATCATGAAGCCTTTGTTGAAAGGACCTGCGGGTGTGGATTACCTTAGGAAAGCATTTGCTGACCGCTATGGATCTCCCTCTGAAGCCTACACTTCCTTACCATCGACAGTTCGGTGGATTTCATCTTTGTGGAATTGCAAAGATCAAGAGTGGGAAGAGCACAAAAGGCTTTCCTTGGCTCTGACAACAAACAAAAGTTCATCCCATGAATTGCTTCCTCCCACCACCATTAGAACTGGTGGAAGTTTTCTGGTCAATTCAAGTGGAAGCCATGTGTCTTCCCGCACTACTACAAATGCCACAGGTTTGAAACTCTGTTTCTAGTATGAACTAGTAATACAAGTGTTGTGTATTGAACTAGCCTTCATGCATACTCAGTTGACGTCTGATGTTTGAATCAGGTAACCAATTGCCAGAATGCAATGGAGGAACAGTTGATTTGATTGTGAGGCTTGGATTGTTGAAGTTAGTCAGTGGAGTTTCTGGTTTAACAAAAGACGGGCTACCTGAAACCTTCATGCTTAATCTGGCTAGGTTGAGAGATGTTCAGGCTCAAATCCAGAAGATCATTGTAATTTCCACCAGGTAAGCCTTTTTTTTTTGTGTGTGTAACATTCAAGCTTTGCAATGCTCACTGTACAACACTAACATAGAACTATGGTAAAATGCAGCATTCTTGTTTGCCGACAGACTCTCATGAGCGAGCAAGTTGTAACCAATGCTGCTGACATGGAAATTATACTAACAAAATGCATTGATCAACTGATGGAGCTCTTGGACAAGGTTCAAGATGCTGGCATCGAAGAAATTATCGAAACAATCAGCAACTTCTCACCAGACGATGACAGTGAGAAGCTTCAAACAAGGAAGGTAGTCATGGCAAGGACGTTAACTAAAAGCTTACAGTCTGGGGATCCCGTGTTTGAAAAGGTATCCCGTGCTGTTTACTTGGCTGGAAGAGGAGTTATGCTGGGAGGAACTGTCACTGGTGGAAAAGAACTTGCAGGAATGGCAGGAGTTGTGCTGGGAGGAACTGGCACCAGTGGAAAAGAACTTGCAGAAATGGCTCTCCGGAAGATCGGAGCTGCAGCAATGACTGAGAGGGTGGTGAAAGCTATGGATCTGTTGTTGATGGTAGCTACTGTCTCGGTCAATGTTCACAAGCCATGGTACAAACATCTAACCGATAATTTGCGCACATAATCTGACTGATATGGGAAGTTGAAACAAATGAAATCACAAGAAAAGGTAATACACGAGCTCCTTTGTATATATAGTAGATGTTGTAGGTGCGAAGCAAATCTATGATTGTGCATATTAATGGTTTCATGGGAACAATGTAAATGGTATTTAGATTGAAATTTAAGAATGTTGTAAAGGTTAGCTGGTAGATATGGTTGTGATGAACATGTGTCATAGGAATGTGTAAATGGTATGTAGATTGAAGTTGAAGGAATGGTAGTTGTCAAGTTTTTTTTATCATTTCTTGTATAAATGGGATGGAAAATAATGGCCAAATGTATGTGTATAGTGGAAGTCTCTTTTTCTCTTGTATTGATATATTTAGTGGAAGTCTCTTTTTCTCTGTGTTCTTATTGTTATGCTTATATTTAGTGGAAGTCTCTTTCTCTTTGTTTACAGTGGAATAGTAGCAATGTGATTGGCTGATGAGATAAGCATGATTTATATTCCCTGAATCTCTACTTATTTATGAATATTATATTATTTATATTTCCTTATTTTTGACTTATTTATGAATATTATAAAGTAATCGAGACATATTGGGTCAAACGGTCTAAGCAATATGAATTCTCTTTAAGCTTTCAGGTTCAATTCTTTGTGCCCACAATATGGGGGTGAGATTACAATTGTGCGGTGTGAACTTTATAAGACGAGTCTAAAAATTCACGTATCATAATTTTCAGAATTCATGAACAGTCTGTGTACACAAGTAAAGCAAAACACACCAAAATCATGTGCAACATGTTCAAATTTTGTACAAGTAGTTACTCATATGTTAGGGCTAACAATTCGTGGTCGTGTGTCATGTTTGTGTTGTGTTGAATGTGTGTTGCACGATCCAACACAAACATGAAACATTTAATAGTCATGCTGAATTGTTGAAACATAAATATAATACCGCTGACATGAACACAATCCAACACATTTTACACGAAAGAGTCAACGTGCTTGGCACGACAGTCAAAATTAACCTCAAATGTTGAATGTGTTGTGCGCAAGCTTGACCGTTCGAGCCGCAAACCTGTCATGGAATGGGCCAAAATACCCACACGTTCTTAGTTTGCAACTTTTGATTGGTTTTAGCCTATTTTATTCAACGAGACACATTAGAACTGACGAAAAGTTGTTCGATAAAATGCGTGTGTTTTTTGTCCCGGACCATTTAGACCCACAACCCGCGTTATCAGCTACAGTCATGCATGTCGTGAGTATCACAACATGACTATTTAATTCCGCGTGCAGCTCAAACCTATCACTAAATATGTCGGATTGTCCAACGAGTCGATTACAAAATTTGTAAGACCAAACACATAAATTTTGTGTGTTAAGCTTAAGCCATTAAGGTCCGGCCCATTTAGAAGGAGAACGGAAATGGACCACATTTGACTTTTGAAATGATTTCGCAGAAACAATTGGGTACAGTTGTTGCAATCCATGGCCTTCTCTCACGTCCTCTCCAATTCACTCTCCTTCCCCAAGGTAACAACCTCTCTACCTTTTTAAACGTTATCAAACTGTTTGGCTGCCAAGAAAGTGCAAGAAAACACGGGAAAGCCATCTCAACCCATCCTAATCAAATGCAAATACTACACTCTTATCTCAATTGAATTTTGTTTCTTCATTTGTTAGCAGAATTGTTTGCGATCAAACCCAATCGAAGCTTCTAGAGTTGGGTTTCTTCGCTCGCCGTTTGCGATTTCAAGCGCGGACAGAAGCTACCAGTTGCGGTGCTTTGCGGCAATGAGAGAAGAAAATGGGAGTCCGGTGAAGAGCAATGGCTCCGGGATGAAAATTCCGCATGTATTGACGGTCGCTGGCTCCGATTCTGGTGCTGGTGCTGGGATTCAGGCTGATCTTAAGGCTTGTGCTGCGCGTGGAGTGTACTGCTCCACTGTGATAACTGCTGTCACTGCACAGAACACTGTGGGAGTTCAGGTTTGTGTTTTGTTTTCTGAGATTTTTGCTCTGGTTGGTTTTTTGTTTTAGCTCAGTATGATAAATGAACAATCGCGATATATTAAGTTTTGTACTTTGGTGATGTTGTTCAGGGTGTCAATATTGTGCCTGAGGATTTTGTTGCAGAGCAATTGAAGTCTGTTCTTTCTGATATGCAAGTTGATGTGGTAAGTTCAAATTATTGATTGAAATTGGCTGCTGATGCTTTCTACTGGTCTTTCGAAATTGGTTTGTGCCATGCTATAGATAATTTTTCTATCATGAGCCCTGTAGGCTAGTAGGCATGAGTAGGAAGTAAAATAATAAAACGCAAACCAAGTTAGTGTTTCTTAGGCGATGTCATGACTCATGTGTGGGTCGCGGATCAATGTTGAGAAAGATGTTGAACTTATATGGCCAGGTACCATTTTCCTAGAACAAAGTAGATGTGTGTTCCAAGTTTTTGCCGGGGAAGACTAGCAAATATTTTGTTGACATTATTTGTTCAAGTATCAATTTTATTGAAGGAACTGAAGGTTGGAGCAGGAATCTTGTGAACTTGTTATTATGTGGATGTAGTGGAGATCTTGATGCTGAGCTGGTGGATGAAACCGTGAAAGCATCTTTAACCTTGTGAGAAACAGGGAAGTAAAATTAGGAAGAAAAGAATGATAAAGGAAGAACTAGGATCGAATAAATTTCATTCTATTTTACAAGCAGTATATTTTTTTACACACTAAGGGGTCTATCAACGTTTTGAACATGGCTGGTCAAAAATGGCTAGACAAAACTCCAGTTGCCTTTTCCTTATATTGGTTCATTTCCTTTACAGACAGGTACATGGTGGAAAAGTAAGAAAAATAACGGGTTGGGTAATGTAATGTCGGACCTCTCATAATTTCATTCATATTGCTGTTTTTCTTGCATTTTTTGTTCTCTTAATTTAAATAGTCTCTGACAGATGGGCTGGTTTCTTAACATGGTTCCTTTCAGATTCTTTCAAACATCATTGTTAAATTATTTTCTTGCAACCTAACTATGAAATTAATAGGTAAAAACAGGCATGATTCCGTCTATAGGCATTGTGAAGGCTCTTCAACGTAGTCTTAAGGAGTTTCCTGTTGGAGGTAAGCAATGTTACAGAAATAATGGGTTTTTATGAATTATCATGATGCATTTTGTAAATTGTGAATTGACCTCTTTTCTTACCGAAGGCAGCTTTGGTGGTTGATCCGGTTATGGTATCTACTAGTGGAGATGTACTGGCTGGTCCTTCCATTCTTGATGGATTTAGGTATGTTAAATGTGTCTGAGTTTGTTGGTCTTGGTTGCTTCTTATGTGAATTTTGAAACCTAATCCAATGCCTAATTTGAATAGGCTACGTGTATCCGTTTATTCTCCATAGGTTTCCTTTTTCTTACTTTGCATTAGGGAGATCGGAGAATCAAATAACACATAATCAGCTACATGATGTCCGCACAATTTCAAACTAATAAAATGAATTGCTGGCAGAATTAATGGATCCAGCTTTCATTTCTATTTATTCCGTGTCTCAAGAGTTCTTTGTACCTATCACCCCAATCATCTCTTATCAGATAGATCCCAGCTCCCTGTCTTTTCCAGATATTAATCAAGCATTCATTGGTATTTAGCTCAAATCGCTCATATGGTGGAAACACATCTTAGAAGTTTAGCTTGATTCATATTATTACGAGTATCATCTCCTTTAGAAGACTTTATTGTTTCTGATATAAGCGTTAAACTTTAATCCAACTCAAAATCTTAAGCTTTTAGGTGGATGTTCCAACTAGTATATTAAGTGTTCTCCCCCTCACATGCAGGCCGTACAACACAACGAGCTCTGCGCATCCAAGAATTAATAAGGAGGCAACAATAAAGGGTCACTAGGCTCATACTAAACCAGCTCTCATATCATGTTAAATTTTAGTCCGAGCCAAAAGCATAAGCTATTAGGTGGAGAGTGGTCTCAAACTTCATATTCTTTCAACATGAGATACTATAATAATAAGTAATAACCTGAAGGAGCTCATGGGTGCTAAAACCCTTACCTCAAAAATGAATACGTTTCTAGCTTTATGTGACTCCACAAGTTCGAAATTGGTTTAAGCTTTGTTATCTTAATAAGACATCAGATGAAGTTCTCAATTGTTGTTGTGTTATGACTCTTGACTGCAGAGAGGACCTTCTTCCCATGGCTGACATAGTGACCCCAAACCTCAAAGAAGCGTCTGCTTTACTAGGAGGCCAGCGCCTGGAAACGGTTGCTGACATGTGTTCTGCTGCAAAACTATTACATGACATGGGCCCACGGTTAGTTTGAGGGAAATAATTTGAACTTTGAGTACTCGTATTGTTGTGCTATTAGTATCTTCTTGTCTAAATTATGAGACTATTATTTTTATTTTTTCTTGGCTGTTTCTGTCGAGCCAAGATATGCTGCATACCCAACTTTATTGATCACTTTAGGTTCAAACTTTATAGAATATTTGTTAAACAAATTTGACCTTTTCAGAAATGTACTTGTCAAAGGTGGTGACCTCCCTGATTCACTTGACGCTGTTGATGTTTTCTATGATGGTAATATTGACACAGGAATTCTATTTAGCAATGATTGAATGTTACCCTGTCTTTTATTTATCTACCAAGAACAAATATTTTCAAACTATTTTATTCTTCTTTTTTGCAGGCAAGGATGTGTATGAGCTGCGCTCACCGCGTGTAAAAACCCGCAATACTCACGGTACTGGTTGCAGCTTGGCTTCATGTATAGCAGCTGAGCTGGCAAAAGGTTCTCCTATGCTCCCAGCTGTCAAGGTAACCTTTTGTGCTTTAATTTCTGTAAATTTTTCCCCGTGGATAATAAGTGGGACAACAATATTTTTCCTGCGTTATTCAGTGATCCTGGTCTACTAAATCAATCTCTACCTCATAAGGAGCATAGGTAGTGGAAACAGTATATTTCTTACCAGTCTTGAGTAGTAAGTCAGAATGTGCTTTAGAAAATATCTTGTTTGGAGCAAAGAAATGACATTTTTTAGTTAAGCCTATTCACAATAAGGATATGTAGATGAATGCATGAAGGTCGTTGCTGTTCTATAGGTTAATAAAGAGAACGCTGTTGAATTACTGCATTTGGACTGGAATAATAAAAAACACTCAATTTGCATGTACAACTCCGTTTAGTAGGAATATGGAATGTTTCCCTCATAAAAGATGATCACTCATAAAGTACTCTCATAATTTCAGTTATTTTTTTCTTCATCAATCTTGGAGCATTAGCATGTAAGTTCTAATTTATGTGAGTCTGGCAGGTAGCTAAGCGCTTTGTTGAGACGGCTTTGGATTATAGCAAAGACATTATCATTGGAAATGGACCTCAAGGTCCTTTCGACCACCTGCTTAGGCTTAAGAGTTCCCGTAAACATAGTGCTTTTGATCCAAGTAGCTTATTTCTATATGCTGTCACGGATTCAAGGATGAATAGAAAGTGGGATCATTCCATTACAGATGCTGTTGAAGCTGCCATAAAAGGAGGAGCAACCATTATTCAACTGAGGTTTGCTGCTGTTCATAGACATTATTCATTTAGGGAAACAATAGTTTTATTTGAGTGTTGTCACGTTCATGTGTATGAATTATGGAATACAAAGTTAAGTCAGATCTATTCAAATCTGTTTCATTCTTTTATTTCTTATTATATTTAAGTGTTCACCTTATTTGCAATGTCATGGAGTGAACTTTAATCAGTAGCCATTATGCATTTACTATGAAGTTAAAGAACCATAGTTTGGTCTTTACTACATATCATCAGATCTCGAGCATTATCCTATATTTTCACTTGTCACCAATAATGTTGAGAAAATTTGCTTTGCCAAAAAATATTAATAATTTCGTTGTAAAAAAATTTCAGGGAGAAAGACACTGAAACAAAAGAGTTTCTTGAAGCAGCCAAAGCATGCCTTGAAATTTGTCGTTCCTATGGCATTCCTTTCCTGATAAATGATCGTATAGATGTCGCCCTTGCTTGTGATGCTGATGGAGTGCATATTGGTCAATCTGACATGTCTGCTCATGTTGTTCGCACTCTTCTTGGCCCGGACAAGATCATCGGTGTATCATGCAAGACACCAGAGCATGCCCAGCAAGCATGGATCGATGGTGCTGATTATATTGGTTGTGGAGGCATATTTCCTACGAATACAAAAGAAAACAATATCACTGTTGGTCTGGAGGGGTTAAAAAGAGTGTGTTTGGCTTCAAAACTACCAGTGGTCGCAATTGGTGGTATTGGTATTTCAAATGCTGCTTCTGTGATGAACACCGGTATCCCAAGTTTAAAAGGTGTTGCAGTTGTCTCAGCTCTGTTTGATCGGGAATGTGTTATGACAGAGACCAGGAAGCTGCAGGCGGTGCTAACAGAGGCAACAGCAGTACCAAAGTGAAAGGCCTCAAAAGAAAGGTACGTTGTGATAATCTGTTGCTGATATAAGCATTTTCATCTAAATGTCGAACCTGTGGGCTGGATCATTTAGTTAAGTGTATCCATATTCTTTTCTTCTCAAGCTATTGTTGAACCAAACACGGTCATATTCTTTTGTGTGCCAAGAGAGAGGACCCGCACTAGAAAATGAAATTATTGGTATTTTACCATATCAGCAAAATAGGGGTCAACTATCATACACATATAGTTAATCTGCTTAGGCTTTACTTAGTGGCGATTGCCATATCCTATGTATTATAGAATCACTTTCAAGATACTGTGATGATTGTGGATTCTCGGTTGATTTGGATTATTACTATCTTTGCTTTAAGTCATGGCAACCGGCACAAATCTAAGTAGATGCTTCTTGCTTGACAATTTGAGCACCAACTTGGTGCTAAATGGCATGCAATTCCCAAATCAAGTGGGCTGGTTTTGAGAAAACAAAAAAGTTGGGTAATGTGTAATCTATAGTGGGTTTTTGTTGTTTTTTTTTTTTCCTTTGTTTATGATGGTGAGTGGCCATGAGTTAGGCTTGTAGCCATGCACATTGCTTGGACTAGACTCATCCACCCCATAAAATAGAACACTATGTATTGTATCCTCTCATCCAAGAAGAGGATAAAATTGTTGACATGTACTTGATCAATAGAGGCAAAAAGAGATATTTTCAGTTTCACCTTTGAGGTCAGCTTTGTTATAAAATTTAGTAGGTTTTGTTGCATTCTATGCTTATGCACTTAAGTTTTCCAATTATGTGCCATTTTTATGGAGATTACATGCCTGGTTTTTGTTGGATTTTCAGGCCTGAAAGGGACAGACACCTTCCAATAACAAACAAGAGTTTATAAAGAAATGTGTTAGGACCCATTATCTTTTGTTATTTTTATTAGAGGTGAAAACTACTTTGAACCCTTATTCTATTTCTCTCCCCAGATGTCTTCAGGCGCAAGAGGTGCTGGAAGGAGTTGTTTCGAAAAGTTAGTTATGTTCGGTAAATTGACGAATATAAGGAGCTTAGAGTGGAGTTTTGGGTAACAATATGCTTGAATAAAAACAATAAGAATGTATCAATTATTGAAATGAGCACATTGGACATGGAATATTAGTTTATCGGGTACTATTGAATTTATAAGATTATTATTTCAAATGATACACGTGAAATCATTTTTCTTGGCAAAATGGTTTACTATCATAACATTGATTGTTGTCATGCAAAAACAAGGTAACTAGAAATGGAAAACATGTCAACTCATATTAATTTTCTTGAGGGCAAAAATGTATTAATTGAATATCACGATGTTCAGAAAGTCAGTTACATTTTATCTTCTCTTCAAAGTTTATCGTTGCTCTCGTAGGACGCTCGTGATTCATGCAGAAATGAGCTCCTTAAAGGAGTTTTGTGCGAGTTATGAACTCTAAGATCTATTTTCTAGTTTTAGTCTAACAATTTACTGCCGTACGTGACACCCGATAATATTACCAAACAAGCACTTATTGCATGTGGATATGATGCAAGGATAATAACATACCCTTGATTTACCCTAATCCTTTTATCATGATGTCCCAAGTTACAATTCTCTGTTTTTGTCTTTGGTTTTGGTGGGCCATAAGTCTCTTCCAGTGGTTGTTGAAACATCATTCACAAAGCAAAACGAAGAAAAATGTGAAACTTCACTCAAATGCATGTCCTTTTATGGGTCCCTTTTCCTGTTCCCTTCAAGTCCTTAAAATTTAAACATCATCTACTTGCCAAGTGAAATATACAAAACTACTCAGAAACTGATTGCACAAAACAGAAAAATTTGGAGAGAACCCATCTCAAAAGCCTAATAGAAAATTGGAGACATGTTCTTTTCAAGCTTTTTGGGTACCTGTCTCATGTTGTCATGATAGCCACAAGAAACATACTTGGAAGAAAAGTATAGAACTCACCAGCATGAAAATGGATATGGATATGGAATGTATAGAAACTTATACCAAATTGTCACATCTTTCATTAATACGATCGCATCAAACAAATCAAACTCCAATACGGTATGTGCCAATTCAATAGAGACCATATCCAACCAGGAACTTCACATTCCCTGATTAGTCCTAGACCATTACTCACTCATAACATGCACTGCTTAACCCTATCTCAATAAGATACATAAAAAACAAATCAAAACAAACCAACTCAAGTTGTGGACAGATATTTTGAATCCTAATACTTCCAAGACCGCACATTCGGGGGCTTCTTGCCCATAAGATGACAGATTTACAAACATTTATTCGAAAGCATGCGATATGTTGAAAAGTAGAAACTGACTTTTATACATCCTTGAAACATCCAGATTCTTGAAGTTGATAGAGATCCAGAAAGCAAAACTCAAATTTTCTTGTAATGGAAGGGAAGGGAGGAACTTTCCTTATTTGACATGAAGTTCTCCGCTGGCATGAACCTCCTTGACTGTCTTATCGTATTCATCTTCTTCTTCTTCCTCCTCCTCTACCTCTTCCCCTTCCTCGGCAACTACTTCTTCCTTTTCATCACCGTCCTCTTCTCCTCCCCAGCCAAAGCCTCCAACTGACCGAGAAGATGGAGGCGGGTTCTTAGCCTCATCCACGATTTTCATAATTTCTTCCACAGTTTGAAGGGAAAAGGTTGGGTTTTCTTTCTTGTAGTACATGGCTTGAGCTACCTCTGCTAGTTCCCTTGGCAAGTTCTTCAAGAACCATGGGTGACTTTTAATTTCTTTTATTGTGACCCTCTGCCAAAGAAAAAAAAAGAGCATTGGTCAATACTGCTATTGTGCAATTAAACCAGTTCATTATAAAATAACAGAACTCAAAATATACTAATGGAAGATCAGAACCATGGGCTAACTTTGAAAAAATAATTTTAAAAATCAGATGGTCCCACTGGTGAAATTTTCACATAAAGTTCATGCTAAAACATCTCAAAATTATAGTAGATGCATGGAAAGGAGAAAGCAAAAATTGTACTGCAATGGACCCTTGAAACAGTTCCAAGTTCTATAAATGCTGTATTGATAATGTATCATAAATAATGTATCATAATGATTGTTAGGCTGGCATACGTAGCATTCTGGAGCAAGAACATTGGAGGAGGGTGATTAGAAAATGTCTCATAAAACTTCCCATTATCCATTGAAAACCAAATCAGTACCATGGGGTTATCAAAGAATAAGTCCAAACCGAAATTGGCTTAATAAGATGCATGCCTTCAATAATACTTAATTCGAATTAAAAACAAATCACTAAATATCATACATACCCTGGATGGATTTGCCACAAATATGCGAGAAAGGAGATGTCTGCAATCTTGAGATATGTGAACATAGTCGGGAAACTTGTATTGCACAGCCATGATACGCTGCAGAATAACAATTTCTAGATTATAGAGAGCCATAGCTAAGGATTAATGGATAAAATGATAACTTACATTGATTGTTTTCCTGAAATTTTTTGGGTCTTCTTGATCCTCAAAAGGGTATGCTCCCACCAACATAACATAAAGGGTTACACCACAGGACCATACATCAGCCAACTGAACAAACACAAACAGATATTAATTGAATGTCATAAAAGGCAGAATATCGATAACCAGTGTAAAAGAATCATCAGTTGAAGTACAGGGCACAATTTCACAGTCAGCTGTTGGCCTGTATTAGTCATTTTATCCTACTTTGCTACGTAATAATGAAACTAAAGCATTTATGGTGATCTAGAAATCATTAAATACATTTAGTAACGCATTTAAGAAGCTAATACCACATAATCATGGAATAATTACTCAAAAGTTATTACTATCAAGAAAAAGGAAACATGCGCACAGGTTGGCTACATACTAAACAAAACCAGATCTGACTCGTTATATTAGCAACCAAGTTAAAGCATTCATTCATATTCTTCTCGCTTCACTAACCATACTAATATATGCACACCAAAAGAGAGAAATAACTAATCACCTTGCCATCATATTCCCTTCGAGAAAGAACCTCAGGTGCAATATAAGCTGGAGTTCCAACGGTAGATTTGGGTCTTGAATGCAGCAGAGATGACTATATAAAAGTTTATCAGAGATCAAATTTACTTGTATAGTTCAGATGACCAAATATGGTGAACCATAATAATTTGAATAAACCTTTGAATAACCAAAGTCACAAATTTTCAGGCGTGGCGCTGGGCTGCCATCCAACAGAGTATTCTCCAGCTTCAAATCTCTATGGCATATTTGCTGAACACAAGGACGAATGACCAAAAATATGTCATCGGGAGGTGAGAAAAAACAGCGAGCAACTAAGAATTTCAGTCATTAATTTAAAACTTCTATTACCAATGAATGGCAGTAGCTGACTCCTGAAATAAGCTGCTGGAAAAAATATCTAGCCTGTAAAGTTTTAAAGTAAATAATTATCAGTAAGTGAAAACTGCAAAATATTATTTCCTTTTCTGATGATGTCATTGCAATAAACCGAAGTTCCCATTTGAAGTCTCAACTACACCAACTAGCTCTCCTCAAACTAGCCGTGCAGAGTTTTACCAAATGAGCAACTAAACCATTGACTTGATATTCTTGAGTCTTGACAAACAAAAATAAACAGTGCAACAACAACAACAACAACAAGAAGAGATCTGAATTCTTAAAATTGAAAGTAAATCAGCATGCAAACCTCATCCTCGCTGAATCTTCCAGCGCTGCAAATCCGCTCAAAAAGCTCTCCCCCAGCCGCGTACTCCATGACAATAGCAAGATGTGTGGGAGTCAAAACTACCTGCACTTCCAAAAAAAAAAACAATCTGATTAAATCCAATTATGCTATTTGAACTGAACCAACCCCATATATCAATATCCACATCACTGACCTCCTTGAAGCGAATGATGTTTGGATGGCGAAGCGATCTGTGATTTATGATCTCTCTTGCAACATTCTCATCAATCTACAACCAAAAAGAGCAAGTAACTAAACATCACACAGTAGAACAAAACATGTGAAAACCTCAACATTTCTGAAAAAACATTTCTGTCTCCAACTCCAAGTCCTCTATCCAAACATGGGTTTCGTCTTAAACTAGTAGTTACAAATCACCATTTCAAAGCACAAATGCTACTTCTTTTGCTAAATAAAACGCAAAAATGAGCTCTTAAAAAAATCCCAAAAAAAAAAACACAAATGCTGAGCAAGCAAGCACGCACCTTTCGACCTCGTTCGATGTATTTCATGGCAACGAGCTCTTTAGTGACCTTGTTCCTCATCAACCTGGCCACCCCGAAATTCCCGGCTCCTATATCCTTCACCAGCTCGTACTTGTCCATCTCTCTAGCTTCACAACAAGACCAGATTTTGAACCAAATCCAAAACCCTATTCCGAGTTCAGCTCCAACCCACAATTCAGCTTCAGTTGAAGCAAAAAAAACCCCAAAACCCAGAGCAGAGAAGGAGATGGAAAATCGAGGGTCGAGTCCAGAGGAGGAGATGGAATTTGGAGGAGATTTGAAGCAAAAGCAAAGAATCTGAAAACAGCAGCGAAAAGAGAGAGAGTGGAGAGAATCAGAAATTGTATCTGCAATTCTGGAATTGGGTATTAATGGAGGAGAGAGAAAGTGAGGATTTTGTAGAGAGAGAAAGTGAGGTACTGTGTGTGCGCCTATATATTTTTGGAATGTTTTCACAGAGAGAGAGAGGAGTGAGACGAATCTCACACAGTCATTGGTCATTGCACTTTCGTGCGGATAGATTATACTGTGTGCGCATCTCCACAATTCTTGTGGTGAGCTTCTTCTACCCATTATGTACCAATTTGGACTCAAGAACGGATCAGATTTGTTCGAGTTCATATTGATAAATAGTAACTCAATACTACAAAAGATGTTCGGGTTCATTCTTATTAGAATTAGAATTCAGCGTTTCAAATTTGATAAAAGACATAATTTGGTCCCGGACTTTGATATTTTGATTCAGTTTGATCTCAAACTTTTAAATGACCCAAATTGGCATCTCATCTTTTAAATACTAACTCAATTCAGTTTCATAAACTTTGTTATAACGTCTAAAGACAAGAATATTGTTGGACTTTCTAAGTTGATTAAAAATAATTTTGAACTGGAATATTTTCACCGTGACAAGTTCATCACACGCGATCACACGTCTTGTTCATTTTCAACCTAGCAAAGTGACATTGTTCTCTTTCCTGTGCGCCAACTTATAATGAGTTGTTGAGTCTCGTCACATGGTAGACGTATCGAAAGAAAAATGCTATGTCAACTAAATTTAGCGGTTACACAACAAATTGGACGTGTACGTAACAAAATTGCATCATTTAGGACCAATTTTAAACTATATGAATAGTTTGGGGGTTAAATTGAAAACAAATATCAAATTTGCAATCCGGACAAAATCGGAATATTCTGTATATTAGTTTGGTTTTTGAATTTTCCTTAATGGGCTATTAAGGTGTAGGCCCATGCAGATCAAAATAATGCACCGACTAGATACTGTGTGGTCTTTTTGTGGAAACGATGAGCCCATTACGTACTGGCTATTATTGGGCTGACTTGCCAGCCCAAATCCACCAATAACTGATTTCCATTATAGACTTTTGAAGAAATACGGTAAAACTAATTTATATAGCACGAGTATAATAATTTATTATAATTAATGAATAATTTGTATAATAAATTAAAAAAAATAAGAAATCTAAGCCATAAATTTTTGGCTTAGCCTAAGCCATATTAATGAGATGATAACACCTCATATCATTTAATCCATACCCACCCAAGTAAATTGGTGGGAGCGGAGCGACCCGCAAGGGTCCATAAATTTTAATGAGCTGTCATCACCTCATTTATGGCTTACCCTAAACCAAATAATCTTTAGCTTAGAATCCTCAATCCCAAATTAAAATAAGTGTAATAATGGT
>JAYMTG010000123.1:0-18504 GCA_036897565.1 Pelargonium exstipulatum | reverse complement strand
GGAGATGGAGAAGGCGACGGTGTAGCCATTGAAGTGAAAGAGCTGAGCTGAGCTTAGTTGCTGCTTCTTCTTCTTCTTCTTCTACAACTACTACTCTGTAGGGTTAGGGTTAGAGTTAGGGTTACGGTTTTGGTTCGTGGTGTGAAGTGGTGGCGGGGGGTGGAGTTGGTGGTTGTTGCCAACAACTTGTATTGACTATTGAACTTCAGCTCGGATCAGTGGTGTAGTAATGTCGATTTTTATTCATTATGGAATTACAATTATGCCCTCTGGGTCTCATAAAACGTACCCGGTCAATCTCCGGTTCGGATTGGGTTTCAAATATTTGAGACATGTTGGGGTCAAGCATTTACGCGGTTTGGAATTCCTTCGAACTCTTGAAAAAAAATCTATATGGTAGTTGTAATCGAATTTCTTTACCTTCGAGCATTGAGATAAGTGACATAAGCCACTTGATTCTTTTGAGATTTCGGTTTCGAGTTTCAAATATTGTGATAGGCTTGTTAGTAAAAAATAAAAATCGAATAGCTTTAGATGTATTTTTAAAAGGCTTAATCCGACTTGCAATGATTGAGAGTTACTTAACATTTCAGTTAAGGAGTTTTAGTATACTTGCAATGTTTACTTTCATATTACATTTGATACAAAGTTATATAGAATTGGGTTTGTGAATTCAAATGACTAAATAAATGAAAATTTGTGATTTTTTATATGGCTTAGTAGTAGTTATATACTTCAGTCCTTTCTTTTTTAGTTCATTACTCTAATCATCTTGTTTGTTGTGATAAATGAATATATATTTCAAAATGTTAATAACAATTTTGTGATTATAACCATGTAATAGCATGAATGTATAATTGTCACGTAATCCATCATTTATTTGATTTACTCTAATGAAAACAATCGAAAAGGTAAATGGTTATACAAAGCTAGTGTTGTCAATCGAAAAGGCAAATGGTTATCCAAAGCTAGTGGTGCAGTTGACAACACGTGTTGCGTGAGTAGAAAGAGCGATGGTGTTCGACTCCCACTCAACACATTCATGAGAAGATGTGAGTTTTAAATGTGGACAAACCTCGAACTGAGATCAGTCTGAGTATTGTGAAACGGTTTAAAGGTGTCCTCAATAAGTCATCAAAGAGAGCATCACTTTGCTCTGATACCCATCTTTCAACTATCAAATTGAAAGGCAAAGCCTTCAGTTCCTCTCCTCTTTTTTTATACATCTTCCTCAAAAAAAAAAATAAATAAAAATGCATCCATGTAAGGTTTAAATTAAATACTATGTTTCTCATGCTAGCTATTTACAGAACTGCCAACAAGATCAAAACACCATCACACTAAACACTCACTAGTCACTGATATGCTACAACCTATTTCAAATAATGTGAGTTCCACACCTGGTGGGAGGTTGGTTAAACTTTCTTTTTATTGCTTGATGAATCGCCGCCTCGCATAGCCAACAAACCATCTGCCATAATCAATTTAACTAACGATAAGAAAAGGCGACAGTGATTCAGAGAGAAAGCGGGAATGTTGCGTCGACAGAGATAGTCACCTATGTTGTACAATGTGATAGATATCGCGTAAGGCAAATGTGCAAGGCCGCTTCACCAAGCTCGGAACTATTAATGTACAAGAGTGTGTGATCATCTTGGGGGGAGAGACTTGCAGTTTCTCTTCCAACAAGATTTCCGCGTCTGTTGTCAATAAATAAGAGATTACTTTCGAGGATAAGTGTATAATTAAACGGAAAGAATCTCCAGAAACTGTTCTGTTGATGCGTGCTATCTGTGGGTTCTAATGCGAATTCAGGTGTTATTCTTAGAAGTATGTGTTATCCAAAACACAAAACTACACTTTCTGATTTTCACAACACTTGCACCTCATATGTTTTCACACTGTTCGTAAACTGTTAATTTTAAAGGAGAAATTCACTCTGTAATTATGCTTTTGCACATGACATTTGTGGATTCTTAAATTCCCAAAATACCCTCACAATCTCGAAATTGAAATTGAAGATTTACATAGTGAAAACATATGGGTGTAAAAGTAAATGTTAAGGGGATTGAAAAGTGTAATTATGTGTGGGTAGTAATTTGTAAGTACCTCTTTGAAGTATGTGCTTTTGCGTGGAACAAAACAACAAACCTTCTGTCACACATACCATATACTAACCCATAAATTAGGATAGAGATTTCGCAATAAAAAATTTATAATTAGCAATTTTCTTAAGAGTCAATACTTACAGGTAATTTGTCTTCCTTCAAATTTTCTAGCGACTCGGCAAGCTCCATTTGTTTTGATGCAGTCGCATACAGTGCCTGCAAGTAAAGATTAGCTTAGACACAGTATGAAGTGAAGAAATGAATGTTGGTACTTTCTACAATTTATGGCATTACTGGAAGTACTGTATCTCACCTTCTTTGTCTTCTGTAAATCATATTCTATACATTTAATACGATGCATTGATTCATGAAGCATGTCCTCTTTCTCTGGAGGAAGTTTCGTCGGCTTCTTCGACAGCTCAGTAACCAGCCCTTCTAATTGATGCAGCCTCTTCAACAATGGATCCTCTTCTGTTGTCTGTGAAATGGTCGGTGGTTGGGGTGCTGAATGTACCAACTGTTGTTTGCAATTGCTTTCCAATTCTTCGTCTTCCCTTTGCACAATAAAGTCTCTACCCAATCTTGGCAGTAGATATGTACATGAAAATAATTTTAGGATGAAAGAAACCAGCAAACTTGTCATCCAGGAAATAAACTGCTTTAGTGGCCTCTCTGGGTCAACAATGTTGATTACATCATCTGTCACAAAGCACCCAAGAACGTAAAAAAAAATAATAAAAAAAAAACTAGCAGAACCCTAAATATACAAGTTAAAGCGTGATATATTGAAATGTTATTACTCATTAAATCCTAAAATGAGTGTATGGTTTCACTTTTTTGCAAAAATTAATGATGATTTTATCTTGGGTAAAAAAATTACACATACTGGTGTGAGAAATCTGGTCCGGACCGAATTTTGGAGTTTGGACCCAACCAGAACGATTCAGTCTGGTCCAGTAACTACCCAAATTTAGTCCAATTCCACTCAAATACACACACACACACACTGCCAAACATATATTAATTACTTTTCTACAATACACTCCAATAATACTCGCTCAATTCACTCGAACAATACGTTATAATATATTTTCCCAATTTTTCTCTGCAGAATGGAATTTTTTAATATAATTACATTTGGTCCAAAGCTGGTCCATCAAGGTCCGATGCACAATCCTAATCATGACATCATTTAACGCAAATAAATGACATTAAAACAGAATTATAGTGATTGATGACCTACTTGTTGAACTTGCATCTTCGTCTCTTGCATCGGAATCAACTGGTTCAACCAATCTGCAGGTTGATGCTAATTCATCAACCCTTTCCTGAGACACACAAGCAGCAATCAAGAGTTGTAGGTATAAATAGTTACCTTTTTTTATAAAGGTAGGGAATTTTTTTTTCAAGAAAATGATCAAATGTGGAAAATATCCAACAAATTCAAAACCAATATAATTGGTTCAATTATCTTAAATAATTTCCAAATGTGGTTCAAGTTCATCTACATGTTGAATGTGGCCAACATAACATAAACTACAGGGAAATTTATATCAGTATTGTTGAAAGCATAATGAACTGTAAATTGTACTGACTAAAGGTATATTTAAGTTGCATTTGCCAGCCTGGATTTGAGCTTTGCATTTAGAATAAATAAAGCATGATTTAGGAGTAAAGAGAAGTGAATTAGGAAACTCACCTTGCCGGAGAGCCGCATTAATTGCATGGATCTTGGACTCCATGTGCTGACATCTGATTCTGACAAAGCAGGCACTATTTCACTACATGCGAGCTGCACAAATAAGGAAAATCAATATTAAACATAATAAACTGGTGGATGATGATACAACATTGCCTCAATGAGTGTAACTAAGCTAAAAGTCACCTTAGAGGACAATGAGGGGACTACTAAATCATCCCAATCTGAAGAACTTTTGGTTTTTCTCAAATACCAATCTCCATTAAGTAACAGCTGTAGAAGTCAGATGATTGATCAAAGATGAATACAATTAGTAATTTATATGAATGAACAATGTTCTGCCTAAAATGAACCATACTTTCTTTATTTCTGGATCATTCCAGGGTCCCTTTTTTGCTCTGAGACACCCGCCTTCATTTGGGCACGAGCAACTTCCACCAAGAAAATCTGGCAATTGGCTGTTTCAGAAAGATGATGTTAATTCATTTTCAAAATAAACAACCAGGAATCCAGAAGCTGAACTGATAATTGAACAAGACACTGCTTCAACTTCAATGAAAGATAAGAAATGCAGACCTTGGATCTACAAACTCGACCAACTTACTCCGGAATTTGTTACCTAGTACCTGAAAAATAAAAGCAGAAACATTTCCCATTAAGCTCATACAACCTCTAAAAGTCAAATTAGTACAGATATCAAGTATGCTCATACATGTATCTTTGCGGTTGTCTTTGGGTCAAGAAAGCCTTTTGTTGTGTTCCATAGAAATTTGAATCCATGACCAGCATTAACAATGAACATTTGATGCAATGTCTGCAGAGCGTGAACAATAAACAGTCCATAAACAAGCACTCTTAACTCTCTAAGCTCTTTTGGACTTTTTTCCTCGGTGTTAACAGTAATCTAGCTTACCTCAGGATAGTTATCACCGTCAATTTTCTGCATTCGCATGACAAGATCATGAGCAACCTTGCCAAAGCTCACCCAATTCTGCATAATCAACAAAAGAATGCAAAGCATTGACATCAATCAATAAGCATGGTGTGTGCCAAGGTGCAATATACACACTGCTTAGATCAGAAATTACCATCCCATGCACATCCAGTATTGTGGTTGAAGAATCTATGTGCCGTTTGGCTGCGATGGAGCACGCTGGGAACTTCTCAGCAAAAGTCTTCTCAAACCCCTGAACATGATATTTTAAAAATCGGTCCACTGTTGTGACACTTAACAGCTTGCTAGGTTCAACTTTACCAAGTCTTTCAATATAAAGAGGCCGTCCATCTCTATCTACACCATGATAACCGTGGGGATAATATCGCTGCACTTCTTCATATTCATCATATATAAAATCCTGGACATATCAATCATATTACAGCATCTATTAGTATGTGGCTAAATTACTACAAAAATGATGACTGATAACACTGCCGCTTGGAAAACATTAAACAACAGTTACTACCTATCTTTGTTCCCGGCCACATGTTACCTGTATAATGGAATCAGCTCCATACTCTTTCCGCCAGTTGAGCATTTCTGCCCACATGTGGACAGTTTTGTCAAGATCAAATTTCCTAGCCTTCAAAAATCTGCAGCCAAAAAAATTAACGATTTTGTATAAGCATGTGATGAAATAGAAAGGGAACATTGGGATAAAGGAATGAAATTGACCAAAAGATAAAAATACAACAAATATGTTGTTGCTGAAAATCTGAGACACTAGAGCGTCTGATGCAATTACTCTCAGTAACCCAACCTATCACTCTAAATTTATTAAACACTCTAAAAATTCATATTTACAATATCAAACATTATGACAATCTTCACCACACCACCATCCCATACCGTTAGATATCAAAAAGACAACTTTATAATCAATAAGCAAAATTTTCAAACTTAGTCAAACAATCAGAGCGAACCTGATTTGCTTCAAAGCATACAAATTATCAACTCATTCCTGGAATTGTAAAACTACTAATTGCATTTTTCCATTATCCTCTGTGATTAAAAACTACATTTTGCGGTATACAGAGGAATCACATATGATCTACTATAGAATCGTAGTGTTAATAACTACAGATTCTGAATTAAAAAAAAAAATTCAAGGATGGATTCATCGATCGTGAATCATCCATTACAATGATACTTGATGACAGTATGACACTCTTCAGTTGAGATAAAATCATCAAACATAAACATTTTGATACACACATATGAACTGACTCTGCGTCATCCACTGACATACCCTTTCTATGACAACATTAACTCAACAAAATGACAACAGTAACAACTCTGTAGCAGTTGTAGATAACAAAAATTAAATTAAAAAAGATTAGCACATGGTTCGCTCACCTCAGCATAGTGTGGTAATCGTCATGGCTGGCCGGCAACAAACCTTTTGCAAGCAATGTTTGGCGGAAACTATTCACCGCCTCTTCCTCCTCCGCATCTCGAACGTCCTCAATCGAAATCGACTCATATCTGCAAGCAGCAACACGCTTACCGCGCTTCCTGAGACTGTGCGTGAGTCTCGTAGAAGCACTCATCGCCTTCTTCTTCAAAGATCTGCTCCGCGTCCTCCGCCTCTCGTCTTCATCGGTCTCAAAATCCGACCGTCTCGACTTCTCATCCTCCTGAGCCAAAACAAACTCCTCTGAAACCAAACCACCACCGATCAAACCACAAACAGAGAAAACACCTCAAAACGAGCAAAACTCCACACAAAACAAGAAATTCACCTGGCATTGTGTCTCCGATTCGCGCAATTCAACAAAATCACCGAATTGGCTCCAATCTGCACAAAAAGAAAACGCACAAACTCATCAACACTAAATACACACCTCAGATCGGAAGAGAATCCGGAAACAACAACAACAAATCGCGCGAACATTGAAAAGAAATCGATGCCTTTCAGGAAACGAAATCACAAAACGATCAACAACAACATCATCAACGAGCAAAACGAAAATGGAAAAAATATCCACCAAATGAGATCCAAAAACAACAGCTGAATCGTTGCAACAATCCACCACCGATCCAATCGAACAATCCAGAGAGAAAGAGGACTCACATTCTCAAAGAAGCCTCAGTCCATCGAGCTCACGGATTCGGAGAAAAGGAGTGTACGTACGTCTCTCTCTCTCTCTATCTCTCCCTCGCACACCACACTGACCACAGTGCTGTGTGTGTTGCTTCGCTGTTGCTCTGTGGGTTTATGTTGTGTCGCTCTCCAAAAGACAGTACAAGAGAGGATGGGAGATGAAGACGACAGGTCGTTTTCAGAGGCGTTAGAAAGTGAAAGATTGAGACGTAGCGTGCAACGCCCGCTTTGCATGCCCTTTTGTTGTCGCTGTCCTTTCAGGTGGATGCCTCCGTCAATTGTCTTGCCGTTTTTGGTACCTTCCTCTTTGTTTTTAGGCTCTTTTTTCGTTTTCTGCCCTAAACTTACCTTTTCTTCTAGTTTTAGCCCTCTAGTTTTTAGAGGGTTTTGATGATTCCGACCCTTAAACTAGTCGTGTTTTTAGTTTACTCCTAAAACCTCGTTCGGAGGGTTTCCAACCGCCACGTCGACATAAAATTGAAGTCGACATTTTTTTTTCATAGTGAAAAGAGTGATTCGATCATTGGATAGAGTCGGATCGTATTTTTTTAACTGGATTTCAAATGTTATCAGGTTTGAATCTATATTTGATGTCCTAATGTCACGTTAGGGGATGAGTAGAGTTAGCGATTCGTGTCTGATCACGCGATATGACACAAAACAAGTTGATTTGAGCTCATTAATTTTGCAATTGTGTCGTATTTGAATTGAGTCTCAAGAACATGCACGGACAATTAATATTTGTGTTGTGACACCTTAATTAATTATTCAAAAATAAGCAAGGAGTCACAATTATATTATTAGTGCCTAAGATGAAAAATGAATTCGGACGGGCTCTCACAAGATTATTGAGACGAGTATGAGCGTTAATTCATGAATTAACGTCTCTTATGAAATTTGTCATCTCTCTGTAATCTGTGTATAAGAATCGTAATCAAAGAGTTACGAACTAAGACTCAAGGCCTAACCAATGAAAAACGACACCTCACAATTTAACACTCATATTCACTCCAATAAATTTGTAGATGCATAATGTCAACTCATATCCGTTTCTCATATGTTTTGTCTTTTTTTCCATCTGACTTTCAGCTCCTTAACGAAACTTACCGGCCTCATCTAGACTTGACAAACAAGCACTAAGTCGCCGTTAGATAACGGAGGTGGGTGGTGATATGGTGTTTTGTGCTTACGCTAGGATTGGTCAGGAAATAAGGAGCTGGACCAATAAAAGTTCATAAAAGGAATTTTGGTCTTTTTAATAATAAATCTCAATAATTATTTTTTCTTAGGTAAGATTTTTTTAAAAAATATTTTTTGTTAGCATATCTTGAAGGAGATTAGATTAGTATTAGCTTTTTTGAATATGAGATTAAAAGTGTTTATTGATATATTTATTTTTGGAACATAACGTAGTTTTTATTGCAAATCAACCAAAATATACACTTTTAACTATTTTTGAAACATTATCATACTTAAAATAACGACACTCTGACATAAAATGAGACATACAAAGAATCTTTTGAAGGGGGTTTTCGGCCGACAAAATCGTTTGAATTTTTTTTGGGTTAGTATGATTTGAACAAACTAAAGTTAATTTAGCAAATTTTGATAAATAAGTTTAAAGAAAATCACAAAATCAACATAAAAATTTATGAGTTAGTTATAATTTATATTTTTGAAATACTAATTGGAATGAAAAAATTGAAAGCTAGTTCATGGGGTCCACGTCATTGGCCAATGGTGTAATGCCACGTGTCATTCCTTTTTATTATAATGAGTTGACTCATCTTTTGCGGATCCATAGTCATCATGAGAGTGTTCATTGCATTTGCTGTGGTCCAAATTCCTTTTCTTATTTTTATTTTATTTTATTTTTCTTTTATAGAAAATTTCTTAATTGATAGCTTCTAGAATTGTGATTTTAGGTAGATTCTACTTATAAATATTTTCAGATAATTTATTGAAAATCAACTTTTCATTTATCATATTTTATTTTTCTATTAGTATGATGAGTGATGTATTAAGTTTTCTTACTTCATATCTAGACATTAACTAGTGTTGACACTTTTTGACCGGTGCTAATTAATTCGTTAAAGATCGTAGTCGATACAAAGTAGCAAAATGTCCTAAGAAAATTGAACTTTTAATTGCTCGATCCGAAAATAAGACCCGGGAGATGGTTTCCTTGAGTTTGTTAAAAAAAATCTTAAATCATAAGTTTTTTTATTTATCAGTTGAGCTAAATAACGTAACTCTTCCTTATAAATTCAAATAATCTATCTCATACCACATGTCAGGAGACTCGATCGTGAGACTTCCATGAGAATCCTAACCGCTTATCCCAACCTGTTATGATAATAGTAAGCCATTCAATCTACTAATCTAGAATGATATGATGACTCATGACCAATATACCAAGTTTAGGTGGGAAAAAGTTAGGATGGTCCCCAAATATTGTTTTCTAAAAAGAAAAATCAATGGCAATGGACAAAGCATTAACTTCTTGAGTACCAATTAGGTAAAGATATCACCCACACTTCCCTCCTTTACACTCTCACACACCTCTCCTTCTTTGAATCATTTCCAATTATTGATGTTTGGCTTACAATATGAATACAAAATGAATCCACATGCTTCACCCATTATTGTCACACTTTGTCCAAATCCTTTTGCTCCCCTAATAATTATATCATTGCATCCAAATTTTGACAATATCCTATAAAAAAGATTGAAATTTTACTCAAAAGTACTGACGCAATGAAAAGAGCGCTTACGATCGATCTATGCTCAACACATTTCCGAGAAGAAGTGTCGAATGTAGATTAGTCTGAGTGTGATAAAACGACTTAATGATGTCAATCACGAGTTTACGAGCCCAATTAAAACCCTCACAATTCAAATTTGACCAATCTTTTTGAGAAAAAAAAGAAAGAAGGAAAATAATGTAGACATTATTAAGTTGACTTGAAAAAAATAAAATTCCTTAGCAAACTTTTTTTATTTTGTTGTTTACACAAATGACAAAGGTATTAGAAAAAAGAATCTTGTGCAGAGACTGAGACAATGAAAATTGAAATCTTACTTGAAAACTACAATAGACTGAGAAACATTCATAATAAATCCTCCAAATATCAGACCACAAGGCAGACTCAGAAATCACATGGAGATGTCAAAAAAACAGAATCCAAAGTCAACATCTATGTTTTTTTTATTCTTTTCAATAACTGAAAAGTTGTTATGTTTTGAATCAATTCGGTCAAAGTTAGTCAAATAACGCGTTTATAATCGTATTATATTCACAATCAACGTTTAACACAACAGAAACGGGCAAAAAGGGTTTATTTTCTCTTAGAAATAGATGTTATAGATTTGTACATATTGTAGACATTTAAAAGAAATTGAAATGAATCAACTGACATGTCCATATGATGCAAGATATGAGAGTTGGAGACTATAGGCTTCTTTCAAGTCAGCCAAAACTTGTGCAATTGTTGGCCTCTCAGATGCATCTCTCTCCACAGACCTTACTGCAACTGAGACTGTCTTTCTCAAGCTCTCTTCATCATAACTCCCCATTATGCTCTCATCAATTATCTCGAACGCCCCCGCTTGAAGGTACGGCTTCGCCTGCAATGAGCGCGAGAAATCCGAAGATTAGACGACAAAAACACGGGATGTATGTGAATCAGTATTGCATCAGAGTGAGTCGTGATACGCAACAGAAAGTTGTTGTCTTATGACCTTAAGAATGTAACACCTAATAGCTAGTAGAGTTGACAAATAGACCAACGGGTCATACTTAGGCCAAATAAACACGCATTTTTTGGCCACTTTCGTCGGCCTGGGTTCGGAAGTGGGCGGGACCACCAGCTCAGGGTCGGGACAAAAAAACACCCACATGTTTATCAGGCCGGATCACTAATGGCTTGTGGGCCGTTGGCCTGTCCTACCTAACAGACGGAATTTGGTGGTCAAGAATGCCTCAATGGTAAGAGTAAGACCATAAGAGCCTCAACTCTCGAGCACTGAACTCCCCTCTATCAGTATCATATCTTTGTATAAATTGATGTAGCAATAGCATATCGTGAAACCGAATAAAATAGAAAAAATATTAGGTTTGGGGGTTACCCATAGCACCAAGTTGAATGAATCCGGGGATCCGGAATGCCTCAGTGGCTCTCGCCCACAAATGAGCTCCAAAAGAACGACTCCGAAGCTATAGATGTCACTTTTCTCAGTCAGTTGTTGGGTCGAGTAATATCTGTATACAAGGTTGACCAATTAGTACGAGAGTCACCCAATTGACCAATAAGTATCAAACTCATCAAGAATTGGAAAACGAGCTTTTCAGAAAACTTACTCGGGATCAAGATAACCCGCGGTGCCCTTGACGACAGTGGTCACGTGAGATGCATCAGCCTGGATTACTTGCTTAGAGAGACCAAAGTCACAAACCTTGGCATTCATTTCCGAGTCTAGGAGGATATTGCTGCACTTCACATCACGGTGTATGATTCGGGGATCGCTCCCATTGTGTAAATAGTCCAATCCTTCAAACAAAATGAAGCTCATAAAGAAACACGCATATGTACTATAGCATGCCAATAATGGAAACTTGGAAATGAAAAGTATATACGAAACAATAAATATGAATAAAATTTTTTATTGCTAAGGTCGACCATTACACCTCGGGGAAATTTCAAATAAGTGTTCTAAACTTCAACTCAAAATCGAGTAATTATCCTTAACTTTGTTTTTCATCACATAGCTACTTTCACAATTATGACCCCAAAACTTTGCATTTCTTTCTTTTGTACACATTGTTCTTGTACTCTAAAGTAGAAAATTACATGTACCTTTCGCAGCATCAACAGCAATTTTAAGTCTCCGAATCCAACTTAATGACCTTTTTTTGCTATTTGAACCTGAAAGGGAAAAGGAAAGAGCTGAATATAGGAAAGGAATTAAGATATAAGTGGTTTTTTTTTTTATAAAAATGTTCTCAATAGCATACCGTAAAGATGATCAGCCAATGATCCACCAGGCAAATATTCATAAACTAGAATTTGCTGCTTCGATTCGTAACAAAAACCTTCCAAGCATACAAGATTCTGGTGACGAATTCGTGACAAGAGATGCACCTACAAAGAGAGTCAAGTAACATTTCAAGTTAACTCGGGAGTCTTAAAAAAAAGGAACGGCTCAGTGCACGTGGCTCCTGCCACTGTGTGGCCCGAGGAGGGTCATTTTGACACGCAGCCTTAACCCTGCTTTGCAAAGACTGTTTGGTGCAAGAGATGGAGCACTACTCGATCTCAACAGTGATATCAACGGATTGGACTGAGATACACACACTTCAAACGAAATGGGCCAACAAATTACAAACAAGACAACACGGCTTTGCCATGTGTCAATGCCATATTTTTTCATTTTGAGCTCGTTTGATGGGCGTTTTGGTCATTTCATATTTTTGAAAATTTTCGGATATTTTAATTTAGGGTCTATTTCAGCTAGAGTTTAGGCTAGACATTATATTTCAGCTTAGCTAATGTTTTGATTTTCTTTCGTAAGAGAAAATAAGGTTTATGTGTTCTTCAACGGTTCAACCATCATTTCTAATAAATGTTGCATCACTATTTCACTGACTCGAACATGTAGAATACAAACTTAAATTTTAAACGAAATAAAATGCTGACCTCATTGACGAATGACTCGGCACCAAGTTGGGTTCGGTCAAACCGTACTTTGACAGCGACTAGTTTTCCCTCGGGAAGCTTTCCGAGGTAAACAGAACCAAAACTACCTCGGCCAAGAACCACCTTGAAGTTGTTTGTAGCCGCTTTTATTTCTTTGTAGTTAAAGACTTTCGCTGCTGCATACCAGTTTCGCATCTCTGCTTCTGCTGCTCCTAGCATTGAAAACAATACTCGTATAAGAAGCACTGACATTGACCCAATGTATCAAGGATAAAAATGATTTGGCACCCCTGAATTGTTAAAAAAATATAAGTTCAAGGGTACCAAACCATTTTATCCTTGTATCAAAGATGTGAACTATACGTACTCGATGTGTACGTGACTTCAGTTCTATTTGTCCTCGTGTACACGAACACTGAAACGCCGATAATGAGAGCTGCAAGTAGAATTCCAACAATTGGACCAACAACAATAGCTATATGATTGTGACTATGTCCAGTTTGGTTCTGTTCAGTAACTATAGTAACTTGCGGTGTTTCAATGGAAGCGTTGGACGAGACATCGTTGCATGTTGTGGTGGAAAAGGAAAGGCACAAATTTCCCGATGTTCTGCAAAGAAACAACGTATCAAGAAGCTGAAACACAGAGCACAAATTGACAGCAAATTTATCAATTCCATACCTAACTTCGAGACTTTCTCGGTTCAATGACTCTGGAAGAGTACCTTGTAGTTTATTATTTTCCAGATTCCTATAGATATTTCAGTCAACTCGTCAAAAATCCGAAATGAAACTATATAATATGCAAATGGTTTATCGAATATCTTACAATAGGTGAAGGTCCTTCAACTCTCCTAAGCTGTCGGGAACAATTCCCAGTAAACTATTATTTTGCAAGTCCCTTCATGCATATAATGTAAATTTCCATATTAGTACTAGAAACAGTCTCATGAAAACATATTTGTAAAAAGGTCTGTACGAGTAAGACAGTTTCAGAGCTGGCAAATGGGTAAACTACCCGCAGGCCATCACCCATCCGCCCCGATAAACATGTGGGCTTTTTTTGCCCGGCCGGATTAGGTCTAGCACCGAGCAGGTCAGGCCTAATTCTGGCCCGAGGCAACCACAGTCCGTGGGCCATTATTGGACCAGCCCACCATTCCCAACCAGGGCCTACAAAAAGTGGCCCGATATTCATACACCCGTTTTCCCCGGCCCGTTTAGGTTGGACCCCTCAGGCCCGATTCCGTCCCACGACCTATTTCGCTTGCAAAATAAGCCACACTACAAAAAGTGGCCCGATAAGCAGACACCCGTTTTTTTTACCGGCTCATTGGCCCATTTATCAGCTCTGTTTAACCATGTCTGGTCTTTTTTCCGATTTCTTTTTTAATTTAAGACATGATAACATTGGAACTTACAGAATTTGAAGGCTAACCAAGTTCTCCAAATTCGGACCAAATGAAGTTAGTTGATTGAAGCTTAGGTTCCTGAAATTCCAGATCATTCAGTTTGTTTTTCAAGAAACAACAAATAAAATATGTCATGAAAATTCGCAAGGCCTTACAGTTCTTTAAGGTGTTGAAGGCTACCCAAGTCTTGTATCTGTCCAGTAAGCGACGTGTTATGCAAATCCCTGGATGCACCACCAAAACTAAGTATAAGGAACCAAATAGGAAAAAACCACAACATTAGCACCATAAAAGCCATATGATTTTGAAGAGTTTACAGAGTCTTTAGATCCAACAAGTCACCAAATGTTGGACTAATTGACCTCAAGTTTATGTCCGAAAGCTCCCTGCATAAAGTAGAAGATAAGGCGGTGTCATGTAGAAGAAAATAAAGAAACCTCAACACCAAAACCGAAAAATGGAAGAATTAAACAATAGTTTATTTTTGAGGTGATTAGTATTTTACAGGTTACTACTCAGTAGAGCTAGCAATTTGGATTTTGGGTCGGGTTGAAAATGCCTACCCCAACCCGCACCTTTAGCTGGTTGCCAGTTTTACATATAATATGTGTGGGTTTGTGCAAGTTAGCCCAACCTGCAATTTCCTCATGGCGAACTTGACACAACCCGAAATGGATTGGGTCTATTTTATGCAACCCTAACCCATGAAAATGCAGTTCAGGCCTTCGGGGTGTGTTTTGGGACCTGAAATTTATACTTACAATGATGTAACCTTGCTTCCTTCACAATCAATATGATCCCATGTTGTCGGAGAGCACGGATCATCTTGCCATCCCAGATCCAAACCAGCAAATTGCTGAATAACCTCAAGTGCCGAAACTACAATAATTTTTTAGTGTCACACTCGTAAATCAACATACATTTTAGCCAATGAAATGGACTCAATTACAAGTTATAGAAAGCTATGAGTACCAGTTGTTGACGAAACTTCCAACGGAACATCAACAATCTCGTACACTTCAATTGCGTTAACTTGAGGGTGCAAATTTATAGTCATAAATGCAATGCTCAAGCTCTTGATATGCTTCCTTGTATAATATAAAACACTGGTTTTGGAGCTTTTTACAATATAGCCTGATTCCGTGATATCCCCGTTAACTAGTACATCAAATGAAGCGGAAGCATGAAGAATCCCAGCAAAATAGAGGACAATGTAGTAATCTCCGAGCATATCAAAAGTAAAGTCATAAGTCAATACATTTGTTCGTGCGAGAACTCTTGCAGTTTCAAGAACGGCAACAGGTGGATTTTCCTGAATACTCGACACATCGAAGTTAAGTTGACTATCAAACCCACTTGACACATGAAAAGGTGTAAAGTTTGAATCACTGTCCCATATTCGATCATATGGATCTGAAGGGTACCTGTTTTCCGCACAAGCCGATGAGATAATGTTAAACGAACTGTCCAAATCTTACTTGTCTTTAGTATGAATATAATACTATCAATGTAATCTCTTAGTTGATTTGGTCCTCTACATAGTATCAAACTAGTCCAAGTCTTTGGCATCCAGCCAAAAATCAATGTAATGTCTAAGACCAGTCAAAGGAAGGTCCTAATGGTATGACATATCAAAGGGTCTGAAATACCGTTTGAGGCCTCACAAATGGCCATAAAACAAGTTTCGGATAATGAGCTTCATCAATCAATTGCAGGACAGGGTGTTGATGCTAGTTACGAGCTATATACTTTCTTTGGCTACTTAGCTCACTAATTAAAACATGTCCAATAGGCTTCAAATAAGGATTTTTGGTCAGTTCCTAGAGGTCACAAGTTCAAGCCATGGACAACGTGCAAAACAATAATAGGCTTGCACATGAGGAGTGTGTTAAAGCACAAAATTATTATTGGACTTTCAACTATGAGCTTAGCTTTTCATTTGAGTTGACCCTCTACACTCTACAATGAATGGTTAAGACTCAAGTAATTACCGTAGTGTCCCATTGGTGTAGCCACAATTTATTCTGTAACACTTCCTGAGCAATTTGTTAGACAAATCCGGCAAGCCATTTATGTAAGCTCCAGCTGGAAGTGGTCGAACTTCAAGTGATGAGATAACGGGGGATCCACCACCATGGATTGCATGCAAACAGAACGAGAATGTGTCTTTGTTAACCGGCAACACGAACTCTTCGATCCATGGATCTTTGGCAGTAAGGTTTACAATACTAGTAATAGCTGTCCCGAGGGAAACTGAAAATGATGGGGGATTGCGGAGTTTGTCATAGTTCTTGTACACAAATTGAGCTCTAACAAGAATTGTGGACGACACATTCTTTGCCGGTAGCTTATAGCAATTTCTTCCCTGGAAGTTTGGGAAAACCCGAATCGGGATAGTAGATGAGGTACCATCAATGTGGCGAACACTAGTTGCGACACCTGTGTTGACGTATGAATCATCCGGGACCCATGAGATATTTGATGAATCAGTGTAGCTCATTGTTCCACCACACGACAAGCTCACAAAACCTGTCCCAATCACACAGCAAAACATAATCTTGATCATAAGCACAACCAAACCTGAAGCCTAAACAATTGCCATACATGCTCTGCTAGAAACAAAATGACATGAAACATTTCTGCAAAAGATGGGCATGATGTTGATTTCTTTGCACATATCACTTTCCTAAAGCGAGTTAAACTAGTAAAACGGCAGCCGGCGCACGAAGCTCCAACTATTGTGGAATCTGAGAAGAGTCATATATAACATTTGCATAGAGACTCGAACCTATGACCTCGGAGTCACAGGACAAATATCATACGGTTGGGTTTAACAAAGTATTATGTTCTAAAATTGTCCTTTTAGTATCCATTTTGTTCTAAATTGGTATCCTATCTGAATTTTGTCACAGTTTAGTCCTTTTGGTAACCATTTTGTGCCAATTTAGTCCATGATTTATTTTTTGTTCCAATTTAGTCCCTTAGCATCCACTTTTGTTTCAAAATGGTCCCTTTAGTATCCACTTTCTTCCAAACTTGTCATCATATCATGTGTGTAATTGGAGCAAAAATCTATTCGGAGGGGCTAATTCGGAACAAATATCAAATTGTGAGCCAATTGGACACAAAATGGATACTAAGCTACCATTTTGAAACATTCTCATTTTACAAATAAGACAACAAAAAATCAATAATAAGAGCCAAAACCCATTTACAAATTTTTAACACTAAGAAAGTGAGCATGAACAAAAAACCCTAAAATTCCCCAAATTTTCAGTTCATCATCACAACACAACAATCATTCACTCAAAACACACAATACTATGAAGAACAAAACAAAAGGATGAGACACTTACCATCCTGATTGCAGAAACAAGCAACCCAGAAGCCACAGATGAGAAACAAGAAGACCCAGAAAAGCTGGAGACCCATAAACCCAGACATTGCAGCAAAAACCCACAAATATCTATGAAGAAATCAACCAAAACCCCATTCAGAAGAGGAGCAAGAGAAGACCCAGAAATAAAAGGGTGTGAGTGAAAATGGGTGATTGGTGGGTAGGTTGAAAAAAACTGAGGACTGTAATGAGTGTTGAGTAAAAATTGGATCTTTGTTCATTTCTAAGAGGTGAGGTGATGATGAATTGATGATGATGATTGTTGGGTTTTTGTTTGGTCTACCACTAATGGTAAGTGGCACAAGTAGTAGCTGAAAAGCAACTAAATTTTTTGTGGATTTGTAGATTGAGATATGAAGAACACTAAAGGCTAGTAGTTGAAGCTCAAATAATAAAAAGTATTCAAAATAATACCATAAAAATGTTTTTTAGCACATAAATTATGTTTTTTTTAGAAAATTTATATAACATGATTTCCATAGTATACTATAGTTATCTTGTGAAATTATGACTTGAAATGTGCTATTCAATGTTGAAGACTACGAGTTGACAATTTGTGTTGTACTGCGACATGAAATTAGTGTGATTGGAGTCACATATTTTAAAATATGTGGTGTTCGTGTTGAGTCGTGTTACACAATCAATTTTATTCTCATGGCAAAAACACGACACGCAAGCTTAAATTGTTAGCTCTCGTATGTCATGTTGAAATCATTGGTTGTCTACTATATATAAGACAATACGAATACAACACGTTTAATAATCATTTTTAACTTAAGAAGCCGGGTTGACACACATCTCTACGTTAACTAACATACATAAATAAAAAAAATTATAGGAAACAAGAGGATTTAGAGTTATTTTATTATAATTTTCACATGGTATAGAAAAGCTATTTGGACCACACGAGTGCATGAATGATATCATTATTGCTTTTCATTTTTAAGTTAACTTTGCTTTCAAGTTCCGATTAGGGGTATTAATTATTTCGATAGCTTTCCAAATTTGATGAAATTCATTAGAATATTAATAATTGTGGTGTCAATTTTGAATTTCATTAAAAACAGGGGCTTTGTGATAAATACGAATGAA